>PVLC010039132.1:0-14415 GCA_004027655.1 Graphiurus murinus
AAAAAAAAAAAAAAAAAAAAAAAAAAACAAAACAAAACAAAACAAAAAAAACAGTGTGGTGTTGGCACAAAAACAGACACATAGACCCATGGAGCAGAATAGAGGACTCAGAAAAAACCCACATATTTAAAGTAAATTGATTTTTGACAAAGGAGCCAAAAACATACACTGGAAAAAAGATAGCTTCTTCAACAAATGGTGTTGGCAAAACTCCTTAACCATATGCAGGAAAATGAAAATAAACCCCACTTTTTCACCCTGCACAAGAGTCAATTCAAGATGGATCAAAGACCTGGAAGTGATGCCACAGACCCTGAAGCTACTTGAAGAGGGCATAGGTCCAACACTTCAACACATAGGCACAGGTAAAAACTTTCTCAACAAGACCCAAAGGCACAAGGAAGGGAAGATCAATACATGGGATTGCATTAAACTGAAGAGTTTCTGTGCAGCAAAGGAAACTATTAAGAACCTCAACAGAGAACCCACAGAGTGGGAGAAAATTTTTGCCTGCTACTCTTCTGATAGAGGGCTAATATCTAGGATATACAGAGAACTCAAGAAACTCACAGCTAAGAAAACAAATAACCCAATCAAAAATGGGCAAAGGCTCTAAATAGACACTTCACAAAAGAAGAAATACAAATGGCCAATAAATATATGAGGAAATGTTCAACATCATTAGCAATCAGAGAGATGCAAATCAAAACTACCTTGAGATTTCACCTAACCCCAATCAGAATGGCAATCATCAAAACCACAAACAACAACAAACGTTGGTGAGGGTTTGAAGAAGTAGGACCCCAATACATTGTTGGTGGGATTTCAGATTAGTGCAACCACTTTGGAAAACAGTATGGAGGATCCTCAGATGAATGGTAGAGAACCTACCATATTATCCAGCAATACCACTCCTGGGTATCTACCCATTTGAATGGAAACTAAACTACCAGACCGACGCATATATATCTATGTTTATAGCCACACAATTTTCAATTTCCAAACTGTAGAACCAGTGAAGATATCCATCAACAGATGAATGGATTACAAAGCTACAAAACAGATGAATGGATATACACAATGGAATTTTACTCAGCCATAAAGAAGAACAAAATCATATCATTTGGAGGGAAATGGATGGAACTGGAAAACATTATGCTAAGTGAGATTAGTCAGTCAGAAAAAGTAAAAAAAATCGTATGCTGTCTCTAATATGCAGAAATAGAGAGAAAGTGGGACGTAAGAGGGACTCTAGGCAAAGAAGGAGTTTAGATGAGCAAAGAAAGTGACTTAACTGAAGGTGATGGGGGGGCACCCTAATGCACATGATGTACTTTCATAAACTGAACTTGAAGAAGGAGGGAGGGCGAGGGAGTGGGGTGGGAATTGGGGAAGGGTTAAATGAGAAATGTGTGCATGTATGCCTTTACCAGCTTGTACCTAACAAAGATGTATGATTACAATGCATCAATTTAAAAAAAAAAAGAAAATAAATCTTTAAACATGGATCCCTCTCCGACTTCAACCAAAATAAATTCCATATAGATCAAACTTTTTTTTGTGTGTGTGGTACTGGGGATTGAACCTAGGAGCATTCTGCCCCTGAGCTACTCCTCCAGCCCTATTTTATTTTATATTTTGAAATAGGGTTTCATTAAGTTTCTGAGGCTGGCCACAAACTTTTGATCCTCTTGTCTCCACCTCCCAGGTATTAGAAGTACGCAGGCGTGAGCCATCCTGCCCAGCTTGGGTCAAACATTTAAGTTCTGAAAATCGACAAGCATATATGCCAATTTTCAGAGCTGCACAGGGAAGTTTGAGTTCCATTATATCCACTTGGTCCCATCAGAAATATTTCTCATCTTCAAAACCCCTTTAAACTCTTAATTTTGTTACTTGAAAGTCAGAACATAATTCTTCTACTGAGATTTAAAGTTTTCTTTCACCTTTAGTGCAACTAATTTGTCGATGAGTCATTACAGATTCCAACAGTTCACTACACATGAATAAAAATGATCACTTTTGTGAATGTCTTATTTACAAACTGCAAACATATTTAGCTGCTCACTTGTAGTACACACACACACACACACACACACACACACACACACATACTGCATCATATTTAGAGATGTTGAAAATAGAATGAGAAGTGCCTTGAATTTTGAACATGACATCCTAGGCCTTTTCGAATCCAGCCATGGAAACCAAGCCTACTTTCCCTCTCTATCTGCATTTTGTGAGCATTGAGATTGTGAAGCCTGAAGCACTTGGCAGTTGTTGGCAGCCCCCTCACCCAAACCCTTTCCCATTTTATGGCATTTCACTTGGCTGAAATAAGCCATAAACAATGAGAAGTCAAGGTCTTTAAAATTTTTTAATGAAATGCATTGACCCCCTTTAGGAGGCCAACACCGGCTGGGTAGATGAACAGTGGGTCGTCAGCTTTTTGGGTTGCATTTGCCATATGGTGTTGTTTTGCTTCAGGGAATGCACTTCCCCTGGTGGTAGGTCTGAATCATCAGCACATTTATGGAGCCTCAGCTCCTCAGGGATTGAGAGAAGGGAGGGGTCTAGCCACCTGCTGGAGGGCAGGAGAGCTGGCTGAGGGAGGAAGGGAGCTTGAATGGGCCCTGCAGTGGTGGCTAAACTGAACTTAGAGCTCACCTTTCCTGCTTCTCAGTGCTGTGCTTCTCAATGCCTGAAGTGTTCTGCCCAGGAGGTGAGTACTCCACAAATGATAGGGGATTATCTGGGTCATTTGGGGTTCATTCAGACGGTGTGACTCAAGTGGTGGGAGACTGGCAATGCTCTAAGCATCTCAGTTCTGCAGCTGCAGCCAGGAGGATGAACAGGGTTGCCTGGGGTGTCCTTTCTCTTCTCACCTGCAAGACAAAGGCTGCCAAGGTAAATTATGCCCCCTTCCCTGCTGCTGAGAATTCATCATTCAATACTTTCTCTCCTCGATGTTCTGTGCCCTTCATTAAAACAAGCCTACACTTCCCTACCATCAGAAATCCAGAATTCCCTACCATTTGAAATCCAGAGAATTAGAGAGAAGAATTTTAATTAAAAAAAATTTTTTTTTTGTAATACTGGGGATGGAATCAAGGGGCATTCTATCTCTGAGTTATACCCCCAGTCCTATTTTTATTCTTTTATTTTGAAACAGAGTCTCACTAAATTGTGGAGGACCTCACTAAGTAGCTGAGGCTGGCGGCAAACTCATGATCCTCCTGTCTCAGTCTTCCAAGTACTGGGATCACAAGTGTGCACCACCATGCCTGTCAGAACAGAATTTTTAAATTCTCATTGCCCTTCCTGATGAAAACAACCAATATTAATAGGGTACTTAATTTTCATTTTTAAAAATCTAGGTATGATTTTTTACTTTCTTGTTTTATTCTTTTTAACATAGTTGTGGCCATACTTCCGTATACAATTTCATATTCTGAAGTTCTTATCACATAACAGAAACCCACCTCCCCCCCCCCCCCAAGTTTATCAGTGCTTGGTTCTGGAAACTGGTGGAACATTGCCTCCATCAGAGAGCTCACTCATGGGACATGCCCTGCTAATACCTAGTGTATCTGCTCTGCGCATCCCTCTAAAATTCTTGAGCTGGAGGCTAACCCTCTGTGGGAAGGTATTTTCAAATGGGCTGTTGGGAGTGGTGAGGTCAGGAGGGTGGAGATTGGGTCTCAGTGCACGCCCGCCCACCGTTAGCTTTGACACTTCTTCCTCAGTCAATCCACTAAAGAGAAATCTTGCCTTCTTCCTGGTTGCTGGGGCGTGGCACGGGGAGCTTTAATCCCAGGCTTCCTTGCTCTGTGAGTGCTGCCTGAACCAGCCAGCCAGTGTTGGAGTGGGTTAGACCCTGTGTGTGCTGGACACACAGGTGTCCAGGGACTGTGGTGGGGAGAGAGATCAGGAGTCTCAAGGGAGGGTCTCAGGGCAGGTGCCAAGGGAGGATGAGGTCTCATGTGGGGAGGGGAGAAGATACTCCAGGCAGGGGCTTCACTGTGAGTGCCCAGGGAAGAGGGCAGTGGTGGGAAAAGGCATGGAGACTGGGGGCCATAGTGGCAGGCCTGAACACCAGCCATAGAGGCACCCGCGAGCCAGGGCGCTCAGGCTGATGGGAAAAGAGAAGAGAGTTCTTTCCAGGACAGCTGGGGTGTCTTTTCATTATTCTTTTGCTCAAAATAGAATTATCTTTTGAAATCAAATGTGACAAGTGGCTCAGGCATTTTGCCTAGGCTGTCTGTAGGAACTGGCTTCCTCGCCTACAGATACTGCCCCCCCCCCCCCAGGAAGAGGGAGGCAGCATTCTGCTGGTGTAAAAGAAAGTGGGAGGCAGAAGTGCAAGCAGATGAATTTAGAAGGGTGAGGCCAGGAAGGGTGGGGCAGAGGAAGCAGTAATAAAAGCCAAAAGGCTGCCTGGAGCCAGCTGCCCTGGGTCAGAAGTACACACCCCTTGAGGGCTGGCAGAGAGAATGGCTTCCCAGGAGAGTGTGGCCCTGTGCTCTCAAGGCCCTGGCCTCTGGCTCTTCCCCATAGACAGGTGTGCCAGGTGGGCAGGGTTCGTGGACCCCCAGGAACCCCTGGGATGCAGCCCCACCGTGCAGGCCCCTGGCTGACAAGATGGCCAATTTCAAGGTCTGATTCTCAGCAGGAACAGGTACCTGCTGCTGGGAAGACAAGAAGAAAACTCTGTGTGCAGCCTGGGGAGGAAAGGTGGGTGCTCAAAAGGTGGGTGGAAGAGTTTGAGAGGCTACTCAGCAACAGAAGAGAGGGCCCGAGCCTGGCTGGCTACTGTGTCCTCAGTTTCCCCACATGGAACATGCTGGGGTGGTCCTGGCAGCGGAGGAGCTGGGGTGAACTGCATGATGCCCTCCTCAGCTCTCTGTCTCTACTTCACATTAAGCCTCCTGTCCCATCTGTTCTCCTCTTGGCTGAGTCCTGTCCCAGCTGGTTTCCCCTTTGGGTCCCCTTTGCACCTGGCCCAGGGCCTGGCCTGCACTGCCTGCCTGATGTGTGTGGTAAATAGATGTATCAATATAATTAAAATTCTTTGAGGAATCCTTTCTAAAAGGCAAGTGGGGGATTCCTTTGAAACACAGAAGTGAATGCAGCCAGAGTTTTGTCTCCAATGAAAATTTCACTTAAAGGACAGTAAAAGAGCCCCAAGTCCTAAGGACAAAGAGAGCCAGTGAGGATATGATATTAGACAGGAGGAAAGTTCTGGAAACCTGAAAGTGGATGGATAAATAGCAAAAGACTTGGCAATCCTGAAGGAGCCGAAAGCTAATCATCTGCTAATTAGTACTAAGTCCTAGAATGGCTAGAGAATGGAAGACATCAAGGACCTGAGGGAGAGGAACTGCAGAAGGGGGCTAGAAACAAAAGGATAAGAATTTTCAAGGGATTCTTCCCAGATTCAAGTCCTAAAAATGGGCTGACTTTGAATTTGTAGCCCATGTCTGTGCCTGTCCCACCATGAGGACAGAAGCTGCAATTTCTTTTTCTTTTGGTTCTGGGGATTGAACTCAGGGGCATTCTACATCTGAGCTATACCCCCAGTCCTTTTCATGTTTTATTTGGAAACAAGGTCTTGCTAAGTTGCTCAGGCTGTCCTAAAACCTGTGATTCTCCTGTCTCAGCCTCCCAAGTACTGGGATTACAGGCCTGCACCACCAAGATTGGTTTACAGCCTGCAATTTCTGTTCCTGCACAGTCTCAGGAGGAACAGCAGACCTTGGGGATGGGGTGCTCAGAATCTGCTGCAAGCCACTGGCTCTGACTCAAACTTTCCTTGATTCCAAATGGTTTTATCGAGATGTGTTTAGATACCGGTGGACGGTTTGCCTTTTACCTTGGGCACATAGCTGGTGTGTTTTGGCTGCTTTGGCCTTGACTGCAAAGAGCTAGGCTGATTACAGAAAAGTGCAGCCCATGAATGCTCTTGCAGAGATTGAGTGTTATGTGAACTCATCATTCTCACTCAGCCGTATTGCAGACATGGCCCAGGAACTATGTCCTTTCATGGCCCCTGCCAGGTGGGATGTTGGTCTGCACGTCCTGGGAGCTACACCAGCAGCTGTGGCCAGCATCTGCCATCCCCCAGCATCCAGGTGGGTGCTATGGGGCTGGTAGAAGCAAAAACGTCTAGAATAGTTGACCCTGCAGGTCCTCCGGAGCTTCCCTTGTGCTTACTGTTCTGGAAGGCTATGTGTAGTAACAGCTCCCAAAGTGTACACTAGCACACAACCCTGTGTCACTGATTCCAAGCCCAAATTATAGTCCCATTTAAGGTCTTGAAGAGGTATGAGCTGATTGCCTATGGGATATCTAGAGGAATTGGTTACATAGATGTTTTCTCCATAGTGATGGCGTTGTCTAGGACAATCTGCTTTTTTTTTTTTTTTTTTTTTTTTTTGATAGGAGACAAGGTCTGCCCTAGGATTAACATGACATTCCTTCAAGTTAAATAAAAAAATTGGCCCAATATAAGAACCCATCTATGTATATATCTGGGGCATCTGAGAACTTCCCCAAGTCCACTTTTATTTCTCTTACGTCTTTATGAGAAAAGGGCATGTGTCCCATTTGGGGACCAAACTCTGAAGCTGATTCTTGTAGAGGCAATCATGTGGAGGAAGCAGAGGCCTGAGGAGATGGGGTCTTGCCAGGGGTGCAAGGGAGATAGTAAAGAGGTCAGGGTAGAGAGGAGGAGGACCTGAGGGTAGTAAACCAAGGTCCCAGTGTGGGGTGAGTCTAACCACCTGGGCAAGTGTGGGACCTGCCTTGACCTTCTCACAAAGGTTGAGATTCTCAGAGACAGAAAGCGCGCTTGCACATAGGACACTTCAGACTGCTTCCCTAAATATTTGCAAAAGAGACCTAGTTGTTAGAGAGTACTGGGGCTTATACTTCCTTCTGGGGTCAGGCTGTTGTGCAGAAGAGGAGGTATTTCTTTTTTGGGTCTGAGGGTCAAATGCTTCCTACTTGTGAAGCATGTACTTCAGGGACACGAGCCAAAGAAGTGAAGTTTCTCATGTAAAAGAAAAACAAGTGAGATGTCTGCCCTTGGATTGGTACCCCAATCCAAGCGGGATCCTTCTTGCGGAGGCATTCCTCTGGAGGTCTACATGGTAGGAGTAGCCGGCACCTTCACTGGGCTCTGGATGTGAAACTTTGCAGTAAACCCTGGAATCTCTATGGGTTTTACAAGGGAAGTAAAAGATGGTGGGAAAGATCTGATTTTGCTTTGTCCAGTGGTGATTTTAATCAACACTGTTCATAAAAAAATGTAAGCCTCCTGACTACTTAGGAGTGAGAGCATGCAATTGTCTGCCAAAGGTGGAGGAGGCTCTGGTGGGAGTCTTTGCCGTGAGAGATACACTTCCATATTAATTGAGCCTAGAATGTTGACAGAGGAAGGAGGTCCCTCAAATGTATGCATAATATGTCCACAGATAGAGGAGGACTGACCCTGGAGAATAACCCTGGTCTGTGAAGAGGGATGGAGGGAAGTTTCCTGTGTCCTCACAGGAAATGGAAAAGTAGACATGATATGATTGGACCCATTTGGGTATTCCTGTTTGTTGAGAGACCTGAAGATTAAAGCCTTTGCCTGAGTAATTTGTCTTAAATATAACCAATTTTGTCCCATATACAAAAATTCCTTTCAGAAATTTCATCTTCCATAAACTTTCTGTGATTTGTTCAAACCCTCTGCAACTTGCATCAACCTTCTGATTTTGCCCTAATCTTTTCTTTCCCAATTGGGACAATCTTTAGATAAAACTTTATTTTACCATACAAGATCCTTTCTTTTTCCCAAAACAGTCTCCTTTCTTTTTAACCTTTCATACCAAAAATATCCTCATACTCATGTACTTTCTTTATCTCTCTCTCTCATTCCTATGTACCATTTTCTTTCTACCTTAGTCCCTTCCTTAAATTTGTTTGAAATGGCCCTACAATATATCTGAATTCAGACTAAATTAATTCTTTTCTCAATAAAAACATCTAAGTTCTAATTGCTACCTCATCAAAGCATTGCATAAATTTTCTATATAAAATGACTGATTTTATATAGAAAATCAGACCAGAACCTGGCTTTCTCAAAGACAAATTCTACAGCTTTTCAATAATCTATAAGCACTTTTAACAGCTCCAAATAAGTTATCATAGACCTTAAGAAGTCAACAGCATTTCAAAGTGTTTATCTATTTTCATTTACCCAATTTATCTCTAAGTCCTTTCTAGATTACTCCTAAAAACTGAAACACTAGGCAAGTATCATTAGCATCTGAAGCCACTTTTTTTTTTCTATCAGGAGAAACCCTAAAAGCGCTGCATCTTGTCCTTACAAATACAATCTTGATTGGCTAGCCACTTTAAATTTGGTGGCAGTGGCTGAAGCCCATGGCCTGTATAGGCATGCTCGTGTCCAAGCACCCTAAACTAAAATGGCATCTGATGTGAGCCAAGGAGCCACTGGCACCAAGGAGCCGCTGCTGTCCAGGAGCTGCCCCTGTCGAGAAGCTGTTGCTCTTGAGTAACTGCAACTGTTGCCCTCGCTGCTCTGCTCTCTCCCCTGCTGCTCTCATGTAGCTGCTCTCTTTCTTTCTTCTGGACTTTTCATGAGGCTAGCTTTTATAGACTGGCAACTCATCTATCTTTAATCTCTTATTTTCATCCTCATTGTGATTGGTTCTTGGATTTGGGACCTGATTGGTCCATTTTGAATCCTGTTTTTACTTCTTGGCAGCTCCTGGTGCAGGCCTACTCCTTCTTCTCTGCCAGTGCCCCCACCTAGCACCATCCTGACTCCCTTAGCCCCAGTCATCCCTGCTGCCAGGGGTTGTAACAGTTGGGAGAGGAGCTGCACCCCCATCAATGTTACATCTAGGACCTACCAGGTCCCACTTCTGCTCAAACCCCCACGGCCCCCATTATTTCAGAGTGAACATCAATGTCCTCAAACATGAGTTTATGGCTCTTTGTAGTATTCCACGAAGCCCCTCACCCCTCTCTATTCCTGTGAGTGGCCGACTCACCCTGCCCTAAGCCCTGTGTCCCTCGGCTACCCTTCCCAACTGAGGGGAAAGCACTGCCTCCAGTCCTCCCTATTGCCTTTCCCTATTTGTTTTTCCCCATGGCACTTGTTACTAGCTGAACCAGATTATATTTATGTGTTGTCTTAGTCCACTTTTCCATGGTTGTGATCAAAATACCTGACACAAACAACATAGAGGAGCAAAAGTTTATTTGGCTCACCATTACAGAGGTATAGTCTATAGCTGGACAACTTCAGGGTAGATATCATGGTGGCACAGTGTGGCAGAGGACAGCTGAGCTCAACTCAGTGGCAGCTGGAAACAGAAAAAGTGGTAGGAAGCACACAGGAACAGAAATAGTCCCCAAGGCTACACCCCAGTGACCACACTCCACCTGCCTAAATTACCACCCAGCAAATCCATTCAAAATGATTAATCCATCAATGGATTTATCCACTGATGAGATTAGAGCCTTGCCATTAGTTCGCCTCTGAAAATTGTTGCATTGATCCAAACCCAAACCATAACATATGTTCATTTGCATCCTGAGCCTCTACCGGGAGGCGAGTAACTTGGGAAGAGGATTCTGTTGGTTTTGTCAGCTGTGATATCTTTAGTGTGCAGCACCCTAGCATGGAGCACTGCCTACCAGGGGTGACTGTAGGATGCAGCAACATGGACTGAGCCCCAGTTCAGTGCCCAAAGCAGTGGCTGACCTGTGAGCATGCAATGTGGGTGGTGGTGACCTTGACAAGTAAGCTGGCAGCTGTGCAGTCTAGGCTGCAGGGAGCTCTGGTCATGAAGCAGTGACCACACACAGCAATTGATGGCAGATGTGGCTTCTCACCACCTGCCATACTGCCTTTTAGATTCACACCAGGGCTCAGAGTCCTTGGCCAAGTTACCTTAGCTTCTGGCCTCAGTGTTCTGTGTGAAATGGAGATGTTGATACAACTCCCTCAGTAATGCTGATGGCCAGATATACAACGTGGACGGGGCAAGGGAACCAGCTCTCCTACTTCCGTCCCTGTGGCCCACTGCCCTGTGGGGTTTCTTTTTTTGGATTCTGGGTAACTCATTTCCCTGGATCCTGGCTGGCTTAACATTGGTTTGTTATTGTCCCTTATGGTCCATCCCCAAATTCAGCTGAGGCGGGGTAGGATATGCAAAATCAATTCTCTAAAGGTTCATAGCTGACCTCATATGATCCTCCCTGCTCCCACCTGGTGGGGAATTTGGAGTGTGAGGGAATGGCCTCTACCTTGTGCCCTGGGGCCTGGCAGTGTGTTTCTACTTCCCACTGCAGAGGACCCAGGTAAAGCTGGGGTCTGGGGACTCCTTGCCCTATAGCCTGTTGGGGAGCTGGGGTTCAGGCCCCAATGCCTTCTGGGAGGTGAGCTGCTCTTTGTGGGGTGCAGCCAGAGCCATAGCACCTTTTTCAGAAGGCCTCCATGGGACATGTGGACATCTGACCTTTCAGGGATCTATCCCTCGTCTCCATCTGCAGGCTTCTTGTGGCAGAGAGGTGGGAATGAGAGCAGGAAGCTCTGAGGTCTACCCTTCTACTGACTTCGTTCTGCAGGAAAGGACAGGTCTGGAAGGTTTGAAGATTTGGTAGCAGCACAGAGAGTGCCTAGAGGGCCACATGCCCTCTGTGAGCCTATGGAAAGGCCCACAAAGGGTCCTCCTTACAAGATGAGCACTGCCGGGTGGTACACACTACACACCCAGACAAGGCAAGTGTGGCTGGGATGGCATACTCCAAGAGGGGTGTCAGCCTTGTTTACCCATGTTTGAAGAGATCTCTCCTTGTTCTGTGAGTGGGACAAATGTGGCTCTGTCATCTGAGCTTGATGGCCCAGGTGTCTTACAGATTGCATGGGATCGTGTGGCTGTGATGAGAGAAGGCTCTTAGCTTCTTTGTGCAGAATGTGAGGTTCCTAATTGGAATCCAGCTGGGACTGCGGACACACTAGATGACACAGGGATACAGATACTCCTAGTGCCACATGGTGAAACATCCTTCTGTTATCAGCCCCACACATCATGAGCTCTGCTCCTGCAGTCAAAGCATCTTCAGAAAGAATGGAGGGGAGATAAGAGGGGTAGGTCCAAAGTTGGGTAGGCCTGGGCCAGGGAACCCTGAGCAACCAGCCCCTTGTGGCAATTCATATATTCTCTCTCTCTCTCTCTCCCTTCCTCCCTTCCTCCCTTCCTCATCCCTCCCTCCCTCCCTGCAATCCTGAGCCACAGGGGAGGGCTGCATGGCATTTGAGGTAGGACACATTAAATAGATAGGGCCTGGGCAGAATATAATGAGTTTGGACTTTGTCATGTGCAGAGAGGGGGCCTTTGGAGGGCTTGAAGCTGTGGAGTGGTGTGGTCATAGTTGGATTTGACATTCTGAGGAGTGTAGTTTGGAGGAGGTGGTCAGAAACAGGGAAACCAGGGAAGAGGCAGTGGCAGCGATCTCAGCCAGAGTGAGTGGTTTCTCAGCGATGGGGAGGGCACCACAGGGTGAGTTGAGAACTTTGGGAAGCACTAGGGGCTGCGGTGTGGTCTTTGATTAGGCACAGAGGAAAAGCCAAAGGAAGAAGGTCTTTGCAGCAGCTATGGAAATGTAGGACACTAGAAGTGAATAGTTGAGCCCTCCTTGGGAGAGTCTTCTCTGGGTGGGGCCCAGGATGGCCAGTCAGGGTGGCCAGAGGCTCTTGGGCCAGCAGCTTGAAAATGCCTGTGTTGAAAGCCTGGCAGGCAAAGTGCTTAAATATTTATCACAAACATAAACTGATGTTGGAGAACTAAATTCTTAAAAAGGAAATTGAAAGGAAAAGGAGGGAGGACCTCTGAATTCCAATTTGTAGTGCTGGCCCCTGTGTGTTTCATTAACTCCTCAGTGCTGTGGGACCAGATGTTCAGGATGTGAGGAGGTTTGCTATTCACACTCCAATACTTCTCCTCAGCAGCAACGCATTATTCTCAGGCTGTGTGAGGAAGGTCAGATGCAAAGATGCTAAAAAAAAAAAAGGGAGAGTGAATGAAGTCATGATGGGCAGGGGGAGGACTTGTGCCAAGTTGCTGAGGGAATAATGAGCGATGAGAGACAAGTTGAGAATTGAAATGAAAAACAGGAAAAGGCAGTGGAGTGTTTAGAAAGAGCACTGACTTTGGAATAAGCCAGACCTTTATTCTTTTACAAGCTCTGAGGAAATGTCTTAGTGTCTCTGTACTCTATGAAGTATAGATAATGTAATCTACATTCATTATCATTACCATCATCACCATCATATCACCATCAACAATGATCATCATCACTGCTATGGTGATGATGGCGGTGATGGTGATCATAGTGATGGTGGTGGTAGTGGTGATGATGGTGGTGATGATCGTGGTGATGGTGGGGATGATGGTGATGGTGGGGATGGATTTTGGTGGTGGTGATGATGGGGGTGATGATGATGATGGGGATATGATCACCTGGTGATGGTGATGGTGATAATGAAGGGGATGACAATGGTAATGGTGATGATGATAGGTGGTGGTGATCATGGTCATGGTGATGGTGATTGTAGCAGAAATCAAAGGCGTAGATCCTCCTGTTCAGGTGCCCAGGTGGTTGTTCAGGTTGTTTAGGGGCTATACCCAGGCCCTGCATTGGTCAGCAGAGATGGCTTTAATTGGGAAATTAGTTTTTAATATTTTGAGAGCAACCAGCTAATGGATTTGATGAGATTTTGATGACTTTAATAAAGTGCCTCTGGCAGAATGTTTTTTAAGGGATGGCAGAAGGAAGGAGGGGCCTTGCAATTATTCCACCCCACCGCGTAATTTATTTCATGCACCATGGAGTCACCTCTGATGTTTAGAAGTTGTCTATTGTGCTTTTGGCAAAGAGGAAAACAGGCAGAAACTGGAGAGCTTTTATTCTTTTGGGGTTAATTAATCTTAGCCACCTCATTAAAGAATCTACATTATTTTTAAAACCCAAGGCAGAGTCTCCCTCCCAAAGATTATCCATTTGTTAATATTTTATAATTGTATCTTTCTAGTCTTAATATTTTTATTAAAAAAGGAAAGAACAAATGGCAGCCACTTAGGGTTAAGAGTGTTTGGGAGCTGGGCATGGTGGCATATGCCTGTAATACCACTACTTGAGAGGCTGAGACAGGAGGATCCCAGGGTCAAAGCCAGCCTCAGCACTTAGTGAGGCTCTTGGAACTTAGTGAGGCCTTGTTTCAAAAATAAAAAATAAAATAGGACTGGGGGTGTACCTCAGAGGTAGACCACCTCTGGGTTCAATCCCCACTAACACACACACACACACACACACACACACACACACACACACACAGAGTGTTTGGGGCAATGAATCACACTATTACATGTCATTAAAATGCACCAGTAAAAAATTTTAATAAAGAAGTGTTTGAGGGAAGGAGGAGCCCTCAGGGAGCCCTCGGACAGTGGTGTCATTTTAAGGCAATGGATTATTTTGTAGTGGCATAAATGGGGGTTGATGCCCACCTTGCCTGTCACGTGGACACCTATTCATTTCTGTGCCTCAGTCTCCTTGGTCAGTCTCCTCTTCACTAGAGACATCAGACCATCTGGCTCTAAGGGATGATGTGAGGCTAAGTGAGATGGACTAAAGAAAGAACCTGGCAGTTGCTTCTGTAGGTGGCCAGTTCAGTTAGGTCTCTTCCTGCTGTGGTTTGACTCCTCCAAAACTCATGCCGAAACTTGATTGCCACTGTAATGGTGCTGAGAGGTGGCAGTCTTCAGAGGTGATTAGGGCATGCGAGCTCTGTGTCTGGGATGGATCAGTGTTGCTGTCATGGGTGTGAGTTAGTTACCACGTGTCTGGCTCTCTCTCTTTTTGTGCTTGTGCGTGCACGAGGGCTCACATGCCCTTCCACCATGTCCACCATATGTCCTCTTGATCATGGGCTTCCCAGACTCCAGAGCCATGAGGCAAATAACCTTTTATTGTTCCCACACAGTAGGGCAGGCTGTGTGTGTGCTCCATAGGGTACCTGGGAGCAATTTGATGCCCAAGCCTGCACAAACGGTCTGTACATATGCATATGTGCATACATGCTTGTGAGGATGCACACACACACACACACACACACACACACACACAGACTCACAGCTGTGAGGATTCACACCTGGTATTCCTGTGAGGATACACATCCTTGTGAGGGTACACACACATGCACACATGCACACAGACACACCTGTGAGGATGTACACATAATATGCATGTAAGGAACACACACACACACACACACCCATGAGGATACATGATGTGCCTGTAAGAAACACACACACACACACACACACACACACA
>PVLC010039133.1:0-14425 GCA_004027655.1 Graphiurus murinus
CAGAGCCAGAAAAACCAAAGTGTTTATTATTACTCTATGACTACTCCCTCTCTGTGGGCTAAGAAACCCAAGGTGTACATCTGCCTAAGTGACAGAAAGCTGCAAAGCCCCGGTTCCCGAGAGAGTGTGGCTTACCTGGCCCTGGCCCGTGTCTGCATCCTAAGATCATTATGGTCTGCTTATGAATCTTTTCTTTCTTCCTCACCAAATTCTATTCCAACTTCCATGTGCTCATTCCACCTCCTGCTCCTGCCCTAAGGTATTTTCTGTCTGAGCACACCTGCGGCCATCCACAGGTAAAGCCATGTCCCTGCAGAGAGCACTGTCATGCACTTCTTAATTAGCAAATGTGTCAGTATCACAATCGTACCTGCCATCTGAGCAGAGCAGGATGGAATCAGACCACTCATGGGTCTGTTGAAATAAGGATAGACGTTTTTATCCCTGATCGATCTTAAAAACAAAATTTTAAAAATTAACCTATTTTTTCTTTTTTTCTATTTTTTTTTCTTTGCATTCACCTAGTCCATCATGCCATGGCTTGCATGAGAAAAACACTTCTTTCTGACCCCTGTAGTGATCAACTGATGCCTGGAAGCAGGAAATTTGATTGCCCTCATCTCAGGCTGAGTCTCTGTTTTACCAATCACCAAATGACTCAACCTCTTTTTAAAAGCCAGCTGTGACCATTGACTCAGTGACCTCCTGTGGTGGAGAATTCAGTTTTAGAAATAATGATGATAAAATAACAAAGGTTGTGGAAGCTCTTCTACTTCATTGCGCATCCTCTTGGGGGCTGCAGGGAAATAAAGCAAGTTGGCCAGACCTGAGGAGCCCATGGCACACGTCTCCCTCCCCCAGAAGCATCTCGTAACTTGTCCCACACAGCAGTGACTTCCCAGGATGGCTCTTCTCCCCGCTGTTCCCCATCAGCAAGAGCGGCGGCGGCGCTGACACGCGGGCTGTGAGCAGCACCAAAACTTATCGACTGTGTCCTTCCTGCCTCGAACCTCACAGCCTGTCATCCCCCGTCGACACCGGGCTCCTGCTCATTCGCTAGTGGCACACACTAATCTAGAAGATGATCAAAGAAAAACTCCACTGGTTCACCCCCGCCTGGCCCAGCTCAGGGATTGGTCAAGCGTATGTGTTAAATATTACTAGATTCTAATCTATTCTTTTCACCCTGCTAGCCTGCCTCTCTCTCTCTCTCTCTCTCTCTCTCTCTCTCTCTCTCTCTCTCTTCAAAAAATAAATAAATGAATTCGGGGTTGGCTGAAAATTTCAGCACTGTGCCTGCTGTGCAGATGGATCCTGCTGGAGCTGGTGCTGGCTCTCTAGGGAGTAGCATGAAATGCTGGGTTTCAAAACCTGAGCAGCGTGTAAATGGCAGCTAAAAAGGAAATGCAGATTGGTGCTGAGTGTTAATTGTCTCTTCCTCTCTTCTTCACACACTTCAGAGACCGTGTGGTGGCAGAAGACAGAAAAGCAGGCCTGCCCCCTCATGGGGTGGGCTTTGCTCTTTCAAGCTGGACTGAGAGAATAACACCTAGAGCCCAAGTCAAAACATGGAATGGGCCCCCCCATTTTTTCCTTTTTTTTTTTTTCAAGTTCTCATCTGATGAAAGTCAGGGAGGTGGCATCGAGCTTGTAATGAAAGTAAGAGTCTGCTGAGAAGGAGTGGATGAGATGTGACACAGAAAGGGGAAGCAGGATGTCTTTGTTTTGAAATGACAGGCGATAAGCTACAGGGTGCCTGGTGAGATTTTAGTCCATAACTAGGTAGCAACCTGTCAAACGCAGGCCCCTTGAATGCATCACAAGAATTCTCACTTGAGATGATTTCAATTCCAGCTCTGCGTGTGTGAGTGTGTGTACACACATAGCGAAACATAATCGAACGCCAAAAAAGCATTGCCATGTCCTGTTAAGGGTACAATTGTAATCACACCGGCAGGAGTGACTCAGCAGTGACAAGGTCAGGGTTAGGACCGCAGCCCGGGCTCAGAGCCATTTCATTTCATCCCTGAAGACTTGTGTTAGGTTCCTCCTAAGATGTTAATCAAGTAGAATCTTGATTGACTGTCATTTCTTTTTATGTTTTTTTATCTAGACAAAGTGGGGTTATTTGAATTTGTGCAGTAAGTTTTGAGTAAAATGGGGCAAAAGAGAAGCAACTGGGGAAACTGACTATGCATTGGCAGGAAGAATGGAAAAATCTGGAACCTTTATTTATTTATTCATTTATTTAATCCTGAAATCCCTGTACCTGGGCCTGTTGATGCCGCCCTTATCTGGGTATTTATGAAAAGCCCCCTGCTGTTGTCACTGCAGTGTCCACTCCATTCTAATTCAACAATTGGAGACAAAAGGTAATGGATCACAAATGAAAACAAGTTATTATTTGGATCCATTCTCTTTCAAGACCAGCAATGGGAAGGTGAGCTGGTCCCCACCCCTGCAATTCACCCAGCATGACCAGGAAGAATGGAGTGGACATTTCCAAAGAATTGGCTTCCTCCTGCTGCTATCCCTCTCAGGATGGGCAATATGCTCCACTCTGTAGCCACTTGGAGCACCTTTTCCTAATCATGACTGGGTGATCTCGGCCTGGAATGGGAAATGCATGGGTTGGATCTCATTTCAAGTATCAAGTGGACTCACTCAGCTTTGTGCGTGAAGAGGCAAGGAATGTCCTTTCAGGAGACTGACCAGAATGTTAGTTGGGGGAACAAGTGAGTGGAGTGACCATCCCAGCTGGCCCCACCATTGGAGGAACTTTCCCTGTCTAGAAATGGGGCTCAGATATGGGACACAGTACTGGGCAACCAGGTCTCTCTCCTGAGAATCACCTCCTGACCATGAGTCCAGTCACTTACCTGGATACCTCCTGGCAATGGCCCCATTTCCCAAATATATTCCTTCCCAATAGCAGGGTGGCTCCCTCATGCAAGTCATCTTTGCAGAGCCACCATAGAGAAATGGTGATAATAATGGAAGTGGTAACTATTGAAGATGATGATGGTATCAGTTCGCTTTCAATGATGTGACCAAACACCTGAGAAATTCAACTTAGGGGAGGCAAGGTTCATTTTGGCTCATGGTTTCAGTCCATGGGAGGCTGGTCCCAGCATTTCTAGGCCTGTGGTCAGGCAGAACATAATGGCAGAAGAGTGTGGCCAAGCAGAATTGCTCACCTCAGGGAGCCAGGATAGGGTGGGGAGTAAGATACACCTTTTCAGAGCACACTCCCAGTGACCCACTTCCCTCACTGGGTCCCACCTCCTATAGTTTCTTCCACTTCCCAATAATCCATTCATTTATGAATCCAACAATGGATTAATCCACTGATGAGAACAAAGCCCTATCAATACAATCATTTCCCCAAGGCCTTACCTCTCTCTCATCATTACTGCACTGGAGACCAAGCCTTCAATACAGAAACCTTTAGGAACATCCCAGATCCAACCTATAGCAATGATGTTGTTAACTATTGGGCTTTAGGACATGACTCAGTCTTCCCATTCCTGTGTGCTGGAGAGTGTGTTCCCCTAGGGAGAACCCTGAGAAGATGTTTACGTGCATCAGAGGTAGAATGGGATGGGGCTGCTGTCTTATTTTGTATCAACATTAATTTGATTCTAGTATGTTATGAGCAAGCCAACAAGAGCCTCAGGCAAGGTCTTAAAGCTGCTTAAATGTCACTGGCTATCTGCTGAATAAATGCAGGCAGGAGCTGTTGTCACAGAGACATTGCTTTTGTTCAGTGACATCAGCTGGCAGACCTGTCCAAGAGGCTTGCATGTAGCCCAGGTTGACCATGGCAACCATCAGGGATGACACAGTCATTGGTGCCCACCTGATTCTTCCCACAGGTGATCCAAATGCAAGCATCTAAAACCAGTTCTCCAAAACTACGGGTCAGGAATCAGAGCAGAGGTTAGTTGGCAGAACAGAAGGAGAAGGGGGATTGAAGTGATGGAAATGTTTCTGGAGCGATGGAAATGTTCTCGATCAGATGTGAGTTACATGAGTGTCTGAATTTGTCAAAACCAATCAAATGGTACACGTTGTGTCTGTACATTTCACTGTATTCAAATTATGCTTTCATTTTAAAAAAGCTGTTCTGTTTCTCGGTACTTGTTACTGATGCTGATAATGATTTATTGCCTTTTTGTATGAATCAGTCTTCCCAAGGAGACCTTAAGAGGGGCAATGCAAACACTCCTCACTTTCAACCTATCCTTCTGGTACCAGATAAAAAGGATAGCCCAGGAGTTCCATTCCAGTTCCATTGTGTCCCACCATGTGCAGTGGCAGATCACAGGTGTTCCTTTTGGAATCCAGTGGCTGCACGTGGAGCCCTGCCTGCCACTCACCAAGCCTGTGCCTTCCTAAAAGTTCCCTGATCTCTCCAGGGCTCTGTGTCTTCACATATAAAATGAATATAATGACCCCTGTCTCCACTATAAGTTCACTGTAGGAAACAAAAAATAATGTTTATATAAACTAGGAATAGCTGCAGGAATACAGATTGTACACCATTTTGAAACAATCATAGCTATTTAGACACATGCCTGAAAGAACAAGATCCTGGCTGTCATGCTAAAACTTCACTTGGAAAATCAGCTATGAAACCCTCAATAAACAAGAGATTACTAAATAAACATAGGGCAGTGGTATGAATCTTACTCCAGAGTACCCAGGTATGAAATAATGTTATATTTCCTTATTTCTCAAATTATATAATCTATTCTAAGCCTCCACTGGCCTGAGAGGCAGCAAGTTTACTTTCAATCAGTCTGGGTTTGTCTTGATCAATTCCAAGCATAGACATGGCCATCTGAAGCCCTCAGATTAACCATGGATTAATCATGTCTTAGGGGACTAGAAAATATAAGTTCATTATTGTCCCTTCCGCCATCCCTGTGATAGGGAGGATAAAGACAATGGTGGACAAGTGTGTATACACATATGTGTACATATGCACACACATATAAACATAATGTGTATGCAAAATGTGGATATATGCATACATATATAAACATAATGTGTGAACATGACATGTATAAACATAACGTTAGCAACATTTCCAGCATTTAGAGCCTCTCACCCATAAATTACAGTTCAACTGATGATGGGAGATAGACTTAATGGATGCAACTCATTACAAGAACTCTGTGAGGAAAGGAGAAAAATACCATCCCTAAGTGTAGACAATCAGATGCTCTCAAGTTGAGTGAGATGAGGGGGCTCAAAGACATACAGTGAACAACTCTTAAAATAATAAGTTGAGAGCAGTCTTCAATCACTGGAATAGTTGCCAATGTGGATGAAGAAGTAGAAAAATCCTGCTCTGGGGAGAGAACAATGATCACTGGGTAAAAGGCACAGAGAACATAAAAGTAAAGAAGATATTTCCTGCTGAATTGCCCAATAATGAAATGAGCTCTTTCGAAAAATGATAGTTCTTCACCACTGTAGACTTTCACGGAGACTATGATAAGATAATACAGATGGTGGACTAGAGGTCTTCTACATTCAGTGATAATTATTTAATATTCTTACACTAAAGATGAAATTCATTTTCTGAAGAGTCTCTTCTTGGCATTACTAGGTATGTGTAAGAGAAACAACAGCACAGATTCACAATGGGCCAGTAGAGCAAAGGTAGACTCGATTGACTGGACCAGTTCTCCCAGTAGGAGGGTATCTGCCCATCCTAAGCACAGCATCTTGAGATTCTGTGGTTACCTTGGACCCAAGGTGAGCCACTGTCAAGTCTGGTCATCTAAAGACCATCAAAAGAGACTCTGGATAGAAGAAAATGTCCATTCCTGATCTGAGATTCAAAATAGGAGTAGAGTTACAACCAATAGTGGAAATGCTAAAGAAATTCCAAGCACTGGCCCTTAATTATTTTAGATACCATAACCCCTGAGAATATTTAAAAGATATGGCCCCTTTCTGCAGAAAGATGCACTTTTGCAAAAACATACACCATCATGCCCATAATTTGAAGAGCTTCTTTCATCTCCCCATCATCCATTCAAGAACTACAGGATGAGAACAGGCACAACCAATACTTGTTACTAATATTGATGATGATATATTGGCTTTCCTGAATCAGTCTTCCTAAAGCTTGACTAAGACTAACTTTGGTAAGTGAGCAGTATAGTTTTAATCCAGAAACTTATAAAGTAGAAAGACATTATAATCGTCTTATCCCTATTTCTGATAACTTTCCATCCAATGGAAGAACAAAGAGAGGCTTGAGAAGAAGTAAAGATAGCTTTGAAGACAGCTGTTTTGTGTTCCTAGAGAAAACTAGAGTGTATGTGAATGCAACAACTCACCATTGGGCCCTAAACCCAAAAACCATCAAAATGATCAATATGCAAGGAGATTGTCAGGAAACAGCCTATAATCATGGGAGGTTTGACTAATCCCAATTTATCTCTTCCTTTAGGCTGGCCCCTGCCTACTGTTCCTAAACGGGTCCAGGGAAAGAACTTGCTCCATTATCTTCTTTTAAAGTGTCTTGCCTGATATCTAAACTAATGTAACATTCTTACCAAAAAAGCAGTAAGCACAAAGTGTTAATTATCTACTGCTGTATATGAAATCCCCCAAAATTTAGCAGCTTAAAACAACAAAGATTTATTGTTTTAATTTTGTGTGTCAATAATCCGGACACAAACCAGGCATGATGGTGCATGCATGTAATCTCAGTACTTGGGAGACTGAGACAGGAGGATCACAGGTTTGAGGACAGCCTCAGCAAGTAGTGAGACTCTCGTCAACCTAGTGAGACCATGTTTCAAAATAAAAATAAAATAGGGCTGGGGGTGTAGCTTGGGGGTAGAGTGTCCCTGGGTTCAATCCTCAGTGCCACAAAATTTTTAAAAAAGGAAGGAAGGAAGGAAGGGAGAGAGGGAGGGAGGGAGGGAGGAAGGAAGGAAGGAAGGAAGGAAGGAAGGAAGGAAGGAAGGAAGGAAGGAAGGAAGGAAGGAAAGAAGGAATCCACACATAGATGGGCACAATGGTGCTTGCCTGTAATCCCAGTATTTTGGAGGCTATGACAAGAAGAGGCCAGTGCACAGTGATTTAGACCCTGTTTCAAAATCTTCCAAGTAGCCCCTAGTGTCCAGTTCACCTTATATTTCAAATGGACTTGAAAAGTCAATATGACTGTGCCACCATCTTTAAATAGAGCACACTCCTTCATGAGTATGAAAATTATGAAGACCAAGACTGTTCTAACTCTCCTTGGTAGGAAATAAGACTCATTTTTGTACTATTTGTGACAATCATTTGGTAGCTAGACAAGAAGGCAAAGAAACACCTGTATAAATGTCCAAATTTCAAGTATCCAATAGGCAACTTTTTCCTTAAGAACATAAAATGAAATGAAAAATTAAAACTACTCTGAGATTCTACCTAGCCCCAATTAGAATGTCAATCATTAAAAATACAAACAATAAATGCTGACAAGGATGTCAGGAAACTCTGATTCATAGGAACTCTGACTCATTGTTAGTGGGATTGCAAATTAGTACAGGCACTTTGGAGATCATCATGTGGAGGTTCCTAAGAAGACTGGGACTAGAACTACCATATGATTCAACTATACTACTCCTAGGTATCTTTCCAATGGGACTGAAACCAGAATATTATAGTGATACATGCATATCTATGTTTATAGCAGCAAAGTTCACAATAGCCAAATTATGGAATCAGCCTAGGTGCCCATCAACAGATGAATGAATTAAGGGATAAACACACAATGGAATTCTATTCGGCCATAAAGAAGAACAAAATTATGTCATTTGGAGGAAAATGGAAGGAACTAGAGAATATTATTAAGTGAGACCAGCCAGTTACAAAAAATGAAGGGCCACATGTCTTCCCTCATTATGTAGAAACTCAGGGAAAATTGGGATACAAAAGGGACTCCACACAAAGGAGGAGAAACCCTAGAGGAGTGATACAGATGGCCTAAGGGTGGGAGATGGGTGGGGGGAGGGGGATTTGATGAAGGAAATACTTCAATTGATGCAATCTACATAACAAAATCATTCTGTATGGGGAAGGGGAGGGAGTGGGGAGGGATGGGGGGAAGCTCACCAAGTGTTGTGTGTATGAATGCCTCTATCACTGTGAACTTCATTGTGATGTATGATTACAATGCACCAATAAATTTTTTTAAAAGAAAAAGATACAAAGTTGAACACAGAAGCCCTTCTAGGTTCTAAGGGCCCACCATTTGTCACCCTATCCTGGTTTAAATTTTTCCTAGCAATATAATTTCAAATGATTGTACATGTATTGTTATTGTTTCACATTAACTGATTATAATCAAATTATTGCTTTTTAAAAATTATTCTAATACCTTATCTATGCTTCCTCCCTCCCATGAAAATATTCTAAATTAAGGACATTTGAAGATATTTACCCTAACTCTTTAATTCTTGGCCTTTAGAATGCAAAATGTACTTTTATATACCACAAAGAAAACTCTCCTTTAGTTCATTTATGTAATGAATTCAATAAATATTTTTACAACCTATAGTTATTAAGTACCTACTACAAAAAAAGGAGAAAACGGTAATATATTCTCCCACCACACCTCATAATAATAAGAGAGGTAATATTAATAAAGTAAGGGTGATAGTCCAACTTCCACTTGAATGTTTCCAGTGACAGGCAACTCACTATTTAGGAGAGATTAAACTCAGCATCAGTAAGTTTTAATTGTTAGAAAGTTATTTCATACACTGAGTATAGGTGAGGCTTGTCTCCAATATAACATCTGGCATAGGTCACTCTGCCAGGCAAAAGCAGAAACCCAGCCGAGGTTATCCTGTTCCAAATATAGAAGAGAAACACTTTGGCACAGAGGCAAAATTCCTTATGGAGTTCATTCTTGGCTTCAGCTGCCTTTCTACTCCCTTGAGACTTCAGACTTATAATATAGGTAAACTTTTCAATTTACACTTCTCTTCATTTTGGATTGGAGGATTGAGAGATGGTCAGTCTCTGTCTCTTAGAGAACCCATTCCAACTCTTATCATACACTGAGCTAATAGTTGTCAAGCATAAGCCAACTTCCTAAGGATTAATAAGCAGAAGCAAATTACTAGAACTTAATAAAGCTCCTGCAATGCAAAATTCAATGGCAGAGAAAGTCCAACCAGACTAATTCTACGGGAAGCAGCTGTAAGCTATGGACAAAACATACAAAGTAAACTATCTGGAGGTAAAGAGGAATAATTAAAGGCAGGTAGACTTGGAAGAGTGTTGAAACTTTAAAAAAAAGTGAGTATGTGAGGAGAGTCCCCTATTTTTTATAGCATTCAAGCTGAAGGTAAATGGCAGAGGGCAGCTAATTAAAGCAGCTAAACCTCCAATAGAAAATCACAATCCATTTGGTCTAAAGAACCAGAGGACAGTGTTGGAAACCACAGCCACTGGTAATTGAGAGATGACTCCCACAAAAAGAGCCAGAAAGGGGAAGTCTCAACTTCTGCATATAAATTCTACCTAAATATCTGGTTGACATCTGATCCACACAACTACAAGGTAAACTCCAACTAAAGACAAAATAAAGTGAAATTTAAGTTGCCCCCTAAATGACAAAGTTTGCATTTTGAGTGCAAGCAGGTCAATTGCCTAATCAAACACCAACAAAATAAAATTTGAGAGCCAGGCACAGTGGTGCATGCCTGTAATCTCAGTATTTGGGAGGAAAGACAGGAGGATCACAGGTTCAAGACCAGTCTCAAAAACTTAGCAAGACCCTGTTTCAAAGTAAAAAATAAAAACAGGCTGGGGTTCTAACGCTAGCTCAGAGGTAGAACACCTCTAGGTTCAACCCCCAGTATCATATACATATATATATATATATATATATATATATATATATATATATATATATATATGTGTGTGTGTGTAGAGAGAAAGACAGAGACAGAGACAGAGACAGAGACAGAGAGAGACAGAGAGATATTGGGAAAAATATGATAAAATTCACACCTACCATTCAAAATGTCCAAAATAAAGTGCCACAAAAGTACCTAATATGGAAAATGTTGACTTATGCTCAAGAAAAAAGAAATTAATGGAGACCAACTAAAAGATGACCCAAATGTTAGATTAATAGTTGTTATAGCTATGCTTGGTGGGATAAAGAAAAATAAGCTTGCAACAAATGAAACTATAAGTATAACCAAGTATAAATTCGAGAACTAAAAAAATTAAACATCTAAAGAATTCACTACAAGAAATTAATGAAATTGAGAGGACAAATGAAAGAATCCATTAACTTGAAGATAGACTAATAGAAATTATTCAATCTGAAGATGGAAAAGAAAAGGAATTTTTAAAAAACTAAATAGTTTCCCGATCCATAGGACAATATTAAATAGTCTAACATACATGCAATTAGGGGTTTTTTTGTTTGTTTTGTTTTGGTACTGGGGATCGAACCTAGAGGCATTCTACCTCTGAGCTACACCCTCAGAACTTTTTATTTCTTATTTTTAAATAGAATCTTACTAAGTTACTGAGAGTCTTGCTAAGTTGCTGAGGCTGGCCTCAAACCCGTGATCCTCCTGTCTCAGCCTCTCAAGTACTGGGATACAGGCATGCACCACTGTGCCCAGCTGAAATTAGAGTTTTTAAAGGAAAAAAGTGTAAAAATGGGGGTGTATAAATATTTTCTAAATAATGGCAAAAACTTTCCCAATTTTGATGAATAATATCAAAATACAGATTCAACCTTATGCTATTCAACCATGAGCAGAAGATGTAAAAAAAAAAAAGCCAGGCCTAGAAGCATCATACTCAAACCACTAACTATTAGAAATAAGGGGAAAAAATCACTTTAAAGTCCTAAAAGAAAAAAAAAAAAAAAAAAAAAAAAAAAAAAAAAAAAAAAAAAAAAAAAAAAAAAAAAAAAAAAAAAAAAAAAAAAAAAAAAAAAAAAAAACAGCCCAGGATTCTATATCCAGGGGGAAAAATACCCTTTAAGAAAAAAAAAAAGCAAGATTTTTCATATTAAATGAATTCATTGACAGAAAATACGCACTATAAGAAATTATAAAAGTTCTTCTGGACAAAGAAAAATTAAACTGAATGGGAACCACTTTTTCAGGAAATAATGAAGAGCATCAGAGAATGGTAAACATATATTCTTAATTTCTTTAGAATATATAAAACTACTTAAAGCAGCTAATTTTGGTAGTGCACACCTATAATCCCAATTCTTGGGGAGTTTCAAACAGAAGAGCTCTGGTTGGAGGCCAGCCTCAGCAATTTAGTGAGGCTCTCCCCAACTTACAGAGACTGGTTCAAAATAAAAAATAAAATAGTGTTGGAGGTGTAGCTCAGAGGCAAAATACCTCTGGGTTCAATTCCCAGTACCACAAAAGAAAACAACAACAAAACCAAACACTACTTAAAGCAAAAACAGTAACATTACCTTGTTAGGTAATACATATATAACAATTATGGCATAAAGTATAGGGGTAGGACCAAATGTACCTACATAATTAAAAATTTTCTACATTTCATGTGAAACAGAACACTATTAACATTTAAATAATGAAAGGTTACAGATGTATACTATAAACACTGTATTAACTACTGAAATGTAACCAGGTGTGGTGGCACATGCCTGTAGTCCTAGTACTTCGAGGCCGAGACAAATGGATTGCAGGTTCAAGACCAGACTCAGCAACTTAGTGAGACACTATTTCAAAACAAAAAATAAAAATAGGTTTGGAAGTGTAGCTCAGAGGTAGAATGCCCCTGGGTTCAATCCTGAGTACAAAAACAAAAACAAAACAAACAACAACAAAACAACCACAAAAAACATGACTAAAATGTAAAACAAAGAGATATAGCTAAAAAAAAACAATCAAAATAATTTTAAATGCAAATAATTCCAAAGAAAGATATCAATCTAACAGAGGGAAAAAAAACCCTCTTCTTTGAAAGAGAAATTCCTTCAAAACATTCTTGCTTCTTTTGTAATTCTCAAGAATATTGTATCTATGAAACTAAACCAATAATAATAAAGAAAAAGCAATATAAAAGAAGGAAAGATTTCGTGGAGAATTAAAATAAGCAAATCATTATTGTGAGAATTAAAAACAGAAAATAAGTGAATAACATATTAAATATTGCAGAAATCTGAAGGACAAAATTGAAAATACTAATTAGAGGAAACAGAATAGTAACCTTTGTCTTTGTTGGGGCGGGCAGTATGAGATGACTCTCTCCCCGCCTGCTTCACAGGGAAAAGTACTTGCAATACCTTATAATAATAATAATTTTTAAAAAACTGCATTCACTGTTTTAAAAAGTGGTAATAAGCCAGGGAAGGTGGCACATGCCTGCAAATCTAGTACTTGGGAGGCTGAGATAGGAAAATTGCAGATTTAAGGCCAGCCTCAGCAGTTTAGCAAGATCCTCAGCTACTTAACGAGACCTTGTTTCAAAATAAAAAAATAAAAAGGGCTGGGTGTGTATCTCAGAGGTAGAATGCTCCTGGGTTCAAACCCCAGTACCAAACGAACAAACAAAAAAAGTGTTAATAATGCCAAATGTAATTATTTAGCAAAAAAAAAATGATAAAGCATCTGAAAGGCAATAATGAAGATATTCTATATATAAAATCCCAAACTTTATTAATGAAGTCTAGATCATGGAAGAGGATATAGGAAGGAAGTAAATGAATGATAAATTTCTCACCCAGCACAAAGACTACCAATATACATTTGTTCTTTTATTTTTAAATAAAGCTATGAGATAGAATTTCATTTCAATCAGACAGGAAAAAAGAAACAAACTAAAAGGAAACTATGGGCATGACTGAACCTCATAAAATTATTTCTTCAAATAAGAATTATTCCACCCCAAAATTGTTCTTTGAAGTTAGGAAAAAAAAAAAAAAACTTTAAAACTTTAAGCATTAAGAGGCTTAAGTTATTATGTGACAGTTTTTCAAAATGTGCTTCTTAATGAGCATAAGCATAAGTTTCCGAGAAGTAATAATTCATTAACTTTTTTTAACCATCTAAAGATACCACTTGGCTAAAATACATGCATATTTTTATATATGCGCACACACATATATACATACTTTTTTAAAGTACAAGGTTAAAAACTTTGGAAGAAACCAATAGCAGTAGGTTGATCTGAAAAGAAAAATAACCTGTTAAAAGAAAAAATTAATTTCAAGGGAGGAAACAAAACTAAATATGAAACACATCACAGGGATATGATTAAATCTAGTAATTATGACAAGCCTGAAGAAAGCACACACAAAAGCAAAGCATCGGTTGCTCCTCTTCATCTTCCTGAAATATCTGAAATTTTGTTTCATTATATTTCAGAATCTACTACTTTTTAATTTTTACCAATTGTTCAAATTATACAGTACAATTTACTTCTTTTTTAACATGACTTTTTTATATGCATATTTAGTTTTCTGAGCTTCTAATTATATTTTTGTTGTTATAGCTGCTGTGTCATTTTTCACTCACAAAAAAAAAAATACAACTTCTTTCATCAATAGTATACTTTGTGCTTTCAGGTTTTTGTGGTGGTTATTGTTTTTACAGTACTGGAATTAAATCCAGAGGCTTGCACATGCTTGGCAAGTGCTCTGCCTAAGCACTGAGCCGCATTCCCAGCCTTTTTTTATTTTTTTATTATGAGACAGGATCTCACTAAGTTGCTCAGGCTAGCCTGAAATTGTGATCCTCTTGCCTCAGCCTCTGCAGTAGCAGGATTACAGTTGTGTGCCATGGCACCCAGCTATTTCCAGCTTCTTAATAAGCAATTCATAATACATATATAAGCTGGGCGTGGTGGTGCATGCTTGTAATCCCAGTACTTGGGAGGCTGAGACTGAAGGATCCGGGTTCCCAGTCAGCCTCAGCTACTTAGTGAGGCCCTCTGTAACTTAGTGAGACCCTGTTTCAAATTAGAGAATAAAAAATAGGGCTGGGGGTGTAGCTTGGAGGTAGAATGAATGCCCCTGGGTTCAATCCCCAGTTCTGCAAAAAAAAAAATATATATATATATATATATGTATATAGGAATACATAAATATATATTATATATATTCTCCTTGAATATATACATAATATATATACATAGCTACATATATATGTATATACTAATACATACATATATATTCTCCTTGACATTTTTCATAGGTCTTCTGATTTTTTAACATAATTTGAACTATTTAATTTTAGGTCTGCTAATTGATTGTTATATTAGGATTTCTTCTTATCTCATTCAGGGGTTTGTTCCAATTGTTATTAACTTGCCATAAAGAAGAGAGAATACAGCCGGGCGAGGTGGCGCACGCTTGTAATCCCAGCATTTGGGAGGCTGAGACCGGAGGATC
>PVLC010039134.1:0-14398 GCA_004027655.1 Graphiurus murinus
CCCTCCTGACCATTCTTAACCACTTCAGGCTTGCTGCTGCCTCAGAGCATTGGCCTAGACCTTCCTTCTTCCCATAATGCTCTTCACATGGCACAACCCTCATCCTTCTTTGTTCCGATGTCACCATCTTGGACAGGCCTTTGCCAAGCACTTTTTAAAAAATTTCCATTTCTATCCCTTATACCAGTCCTACCCCTTTAATTTGCTTTTTGTTTTTATTGCACTTCCCCCACGTGAAATACTATATTATTTGTTCCTTTGTTTATTTTCTATCCCCTACTCTACTCTACTCTACTTAAATATAAGTTTTATGAGGATAAGATTTATAAGATTCTTGATCATCTTATTATTGCTGTTCCCTCAAGAGCCAGACAGAGCTGAACACTTGGTACTCATTCAAAGGTTATTTGTTGAAAAAATGAATTCAGCCCATGTATTTGATAGATAGAGCTATAGAGCTGGGGACACCCTCAATACCAGGGCCTATACTATGTCTGGTGCTTGCTTTTTTTTTTTTTCTTGGTGTAACTGGCAATTGAACCCAGGGAATTGAACCTCTGAGCTACATGTCCAGTCTTATTTTATTTTACTTTATTTTTACTTTGAAATAGGATCTTACTAAGTTGCTGAGAGTCTCATTTAAGTTTCTGAGGCTAGCCTTGGACCTGCAATCCTCCTGTCTCAATCTCTTAACCAAGTCCTTATTTTTACATTTTAAAATGCTGCCAATTATAGATAACATTCAGGGTATTTCAAAACTACCCCAAGGCTACCAACATTACTACATGAAAGCAATATTAATCATAGACCAAGAGAATGAAAGTTTCAGTAACAGTTTTACTACTCATAGGAAAGACCAACTGCGGTGAAAAAATTATGTTCTTCTCAGATCCTAAGCTGACCTTACAGGAACCACACTGGTGGTTGTTCATGAGAGGACAATAAATTCAACATTTAAGATAAATGAAACCTTGGGCTCTTGCCTTACCTAATATGAAAATGTGATCTTTAATTCTTCTTATCCACCTGATAACCTAGCTTCCTAGTACTCAAAGCAAGAGATCAACTAATTTCCAAAAAAGGACCATGTGCAATACAAGTTTTTCATGATAATATATTACAATTGTCTTATGAGCAAAACAGTTTTTTAAAATTCTGGATTAAACAAAATGAAACTTTAAAAAAATTCCAGTACTGCTTAGATTATTTCATACGCCAGTGTGCATTGTGAATTTCCAAACTGGAATGCAATATGGAACATTTTCCAAACTTATTTAACTGCAAGCTCTTCTGGGAGTGGTACCACATGAGACTAGGTTTCCACAGAATACACTTGGGAATATAGATTCAACTAAATTAACAGAATTATACATTTTAAATGTTGTTAAAGAAAAAAAAAGAGAGAGAAAGCTAAAATGCCTTCTATACTTGTGTTCACCCCTAAGGAGCAGGCAATTATATTTAACATTTTTTAGGGAATATGATTTTAGAGTAAAGACCCTGACGATCCAAAAGATTCTCTCCTATTTTGTTTTTAACACTGTGACAAATTCCTCCCTCAGAGGAAATTCTTCCTTGCTTTTTACTGGCATGCCTTAAATTATCCTTAAGAACTTTGAGACCATAAAATTGGGTACTAAATGGTACTTAAAATAGAATTTTACAAGAAAACTATTTAAACTAAGCTATATGGAGAGAGAAAGAGGAAGGGAGGGAGAGGGAAAGAGAAACAGAAAAGAGAGAATATTGTTGGACAAATACTTGCATAAGCTTTTATTATAACTTACAGAATTTGCTTTCTTTTGTTATGCCTTTGTGTATAAAGACAATTAGCATATTTGGGGGAATTGTATAAATGTTTCCTAAAATGACTTAATCCTTTATCTTGAAAAATACATAATCTCTTTGGAAGTGACTTTCCTTTTTTTAGGGATAAATTCTCAGAATTAAAATATTCACCTATAGTCAACTTAGTGAATACCTACCTCATTTATACCATAAGTGAATCTTGACTTTCTTCAAATGCTACTTTTTGAGAACGTGAAAGGGACCTTTCATACACATTATAAAAATATGTGAAGAAAAGACTTCAGACAACATATTTCATGCTCCTTGGGCATAGTCACACACCAATATTGGCAGAACTTAGCACTGGAACCTGGATAATCAAATTCCTAGTTTTATTTTTTTCTACTCTAACATGACTCCAACAAACCTCTATGAGAATCCACACAGTATGGAATAAATAGAGTATATATCTGCACATTGTCTTACTTATTTATGTTATAAAATGCATTTCTTACCTGTAGTGCCCTTCCAATGGGAGTTGTACTGTGCCCTCATCTTCCATAGCTAGCATACTTTGTTCTTCCTAGAAAGACAAATGTAAAGTACATAAAGTGAACCTGATGAATCTACATTTTACATTAAAGAAGAAACACAGATTAATGTTTCATTATCTCATTAACCTCAGGACCTTCCACTTTGTTTGCATTTATTAATGCTAGCACAGGTCCTTTCAATAAAGCTTCAGCTACTAAGAACATAAGTAATTAATGAGAGTCTAATAACACAAAGTAATTTAAATGCTAACAACAATCTCCTCATGTCACTCACTCAATGTAAAACATGGTTAATTTCTAAGCAGACTTTTTAAAAAAATTAATCTAAATTTTACAAGGACAAAATATGGGTGATGTAATCAGTTTTTTTGTTATGAACTTGAAATTGCATTCCCAGAATGTTCTATTAGGAGAAGAGGAGAGATATATTCAAGAGTGGTTCTGATTCCGAAAGTCTGGTATAGGAAGGGCAGATGCATTTATATTTCTAACGAGTTTCCAGTTTATGTTGATTATTCTGTTCCAGGGGCCACATTTTGAGAACCACTGCTTCAGAGACTTGGAAAGGAACAGTAAAAGATATCTTCCTATATAAGTAAAATATAGGTATGCCTTAATAGAGGAAGAAAGAGAATAGTCTGGCTTTACTTAGATGCATCCTAGGTTTTTGTTTTATGCTTCAGAATTTTTATTACAGCGACAATATTCTACCCTTTTGTAAAGGGTAGAAATGCTTTATATATTCATGTTAACATTTTTAAATTATATTTTTGTTATGAAGGTAATCATATGTCTATCATAATACTGAAATGCCCTGGTTTAGCTTTCAAATGATGTTACCATTAAACATTTTCTATGCAACAAAACAGGAAGTTATCAATAGATTATAGCTCCTATTTAATGCATTTATTTTCAAATGGAAAATAATGCATTTATTGGTCAAATTCAAAGAATGTTTTAGGGCTGTTTAAAATGTTACAATTTTTGGCTCTATCTCTGTAAGTGTTAAGATGTACAGACATGAAGAATTAGGTGATCCTCACCCAATGGGGACTGATGAGAGAAAACAGGGATGTCCCTGAAGGCTCTTTTCCTTCCCTCTTTGAGTAGCTTAGCAAAGCTAAACTGGCTTAACCTAAACTAGCTGCCAGAGAGGCATGAGCTTTGGTTGATGCCATTATTCCTGGCAGGCAAGGATGTTTCTGGGATCCTCTGTATTAAAATCTTGGCCCTCCACTTGCACACTCCATAATTCTGAATATCCTACGCTCTATTTCTTGTTATTTAAGGAGACAAGTGCTTTCTTGTGCCTCTTCAGCTAACCTATGAATATGTAACTCAGTGTGGGGGCAGGCCTCATTTCACTCCTGCAGCACTCTCCCAACCTGCTGGCCAAGGCAGACCCCTCTCTGCAGGGACTTTGTGGTGCATCCAGGATCTCCATGCCCAGCCTATGCTTGGGAATAATGGAGAGGCCAGGAGACCATAGAAGCTCTGCAATGTCTCTGCTTATACATGTTCTTTCATATACTTTAAGTTATATTTACACTCTGTGGGGCTAATGGCATGCCTTTTACATTCTAGGAACTAATTCTATTCCTTTTCTCTACTGTTTTTCAAGGAAGTTTTTTTTTTTTTTTCTTTTAACCCTCATCACATGTATTTTACTACCTATAATTTATACCTATTCCCTTTGCCATTTGACAGTACCATTAGAACCAATCCGGGGTGAGTAGACAGTGCCATTAGTTTAAAATTACCCATGTAAGCATGAGCAGAGCTAAGCTACAGTGAGGATGAGGGAAATCTTGTGACTGGGATAGTGAGGATATATGGGATATAATATAAATTTAGCTGCACGTTTTAGAGGCCATGCATAGAGCATATATATTCTTTCAGGTAGAAAAGCTTACTTTTTCTATGGGAAAAATAGCCTTAATGCACAGGGAGAGAAAGAAAGAGAAGACACACAGTGGTCCCAAAGACTATGTAAGTAAAAACAAGATACCAACAGCATTTAAATTTGTCCTTGGTTGTCCACTGAAATGTTAAGCCTGTTAGATAGTATCTTTCTCAGACAATTCAGAATTAAATGTCAAGAGGCCAGAAAGGTTTAATAAAGAACAACAACAACAAAAAGTTTAAGAGAAGAACAGTATTATCTGAGCTTGGGGTACCTGGCAGTAGGAAGGCTCACTGTTCAATCTTAGAGCAAAAAAAAAAAAAAAAATTGGACCAAAGCTTTGTGAACAATTTTGTTTTTTCTTCAGATGATTTTCCACTTTTCTCTCAAATTGCTTTCAATAATTATTTTGCACTCTGTGGCTTGTTAGCATGTGTGGGCTTTATACTAGTCATAATTCTATCCAAACAAAAACTCATCACCTCTAAAGATAGCATTTCCAAGCCATGCTTATCTGAAGAGAAGGGTGGCAGAGCAGCCGCTGCCTTCAGTGCCAGAAGGGAGCTGGGTGGGCCCTGGAGCGGGGATGGAGGGCCGGCTGCATCCCAGGCAGCACTGTGAGGGAGCCAAAAACTGAGACTTTCTGGGGAGGAGCAGTCAAATCAGGCACTAGTCGTCACGACCATCACAACCTGAATCCAGCAGGAAGGTAGGGGAGCATAAAGCTAACCAGGTGTCCACCACAGAAAAATCTCAAAATGAATTCCCTTCAGTATTTCACTTACACAGAATCCATCAAAGATGTGTTGAGTTCCATGACATGGTAGAACCTAAGCTGCAAGATGTTAAAGGGACGAAGATCAGAATTTACCCAAGAACACATGAGGGTTTTTTTCCAAATTGACTATAGAAATATTTATACAGTGATTTAAATGCTGTCTTTTAATAAAGATGATCAAATCATTTTTGTAGATACAAAAATAAGTGAAGGACAATGAATGCCATATCCAGAAAAGGGCAGGAAAAGTGAGGCTTAGAAAATGAATCTTCTCACCAGCACTCAAACATTTACTAAGCATGTGTTACGCACTAAGCACACATTAAACAAGAAGAATCCAAGAGCTATTAATTAATCCATTTGATAAATACACATTAGCAATAATCTACACAACAGGTAGTCTGCTAGGTACTAAGATACAACAATAAAAAGAAAGATAGAAACCCTGCTCTCAGAGGACATAAAGGATTACCATGAAACATTCAGGAGCAGAAGTTGTAGAATGGAAGAAACTCTAGGTAGAAAGAACCAATGTAGGCCAAGCAAAAATGCCAAGAATGAATAGGACACACTTGCATGACAGTGAGCAATGAGCCTGGTTAGAGCAAAAAAAAAAAAAAAAAAAAAAAAAAAAAAAAAAAAAAGCTTGTGGTGTTGAATCAAAGTGGAATATAAAATTGGAGTCAAATTCTGGTGTGTTTTGATAAATGGGTGATATATACCAGATTACATCATGATTCTGAATTGTGTTTCATAAAAGCATAAAATTCTTCTATTGCAATGCCTAAGAAACACCCTATCCCCTAACTACCTCTTGTGAAATAGCTGACATCTGTTATCATATCTATTTTTCAGCAAAGTCTGTATCTATGTAGGGGCCCTCAAATAGCCCAAGTACAAACAACAACAACAATGTTCACAAGGATGCTTAGTGTAATGGAGAGAGAAAATATTCAGCAATTTTGGAATTCACATATCTTAAGAAATGGAAGGGACTTTAGTGAAGGTAATCCCCTCCTTTTGCCCAAGAAGAAAATAAGGACTACATAAGAAGCATCTAGTAATTTCCTTCCCAACTAATAGAAGTGATACTACAAATACACACACACACACACACACACACACACACACAAACACACACATTTGAAAACCATAAATGTCATATTTAAAGTATATAAAATTTTAACAATGAAATAGTATAAGGAAAATGGAAAGGTTAATTTAGAATTCACATAAATATATGGAGGCAATACATATTTTTCATCAAAACATTTGATTCCTTTTCTCTAAGTGTATCTGAATCATTATAAATAAAAAATCCTGGTAGAGTCACCTTGTACCTAGAATACAATTGTATTCTTGAAAGTCCAATTCTGCACTTCTAGGAAAGGTCTTATTCTGAAACTTTATCTTAGAATGGAATCACCTGGAAGTCTTCTTAACATAGATTGCTGGCCCTGTCCCCAGAATTTTGATTCAGTAGGTCTGGAGTAAGGCCTAAGAATTTCCATGTGTTGGTTGATGCAGCAGGAGTTTGGAATCAAGCTTTCAAAAACTACTGCTTGAAGAAGTAGAATATGCTAGCCACACCCTAATATTTCATTAGAAATGACATGTGCCTGTGTAATAATTAGACCACACTTCCTAAATGCACAACCAATTCTGACCCTTCTTAACAGTAATACATTCTTTGTAATTTCTTTATTTGCACTTGTTTATAGATTGCTTTGTGTTTCTTGGAAGTTTTCATGATCCTCCTTCATACAGATCACAAGGCCCTGCTTGCCCTCTTTTTGCTTTCTCCCATGGTGTATATGTTAGCAGGAACCCTCAGTAAATCAGGAAGAAGTATCAATATTAACCCTTCTACAGAACTGAATTTATCTAACCTGGACCCCTTACCACCATCCCAAAAGCAATCATTCTGTTGGAATTTTCTGCTTTTTACAGTATTTCTTTTATCAAATGTGTACAATGTCCTAGAGAATATTTAAGTAGGAAGGCAGGCATGTTGGTACTCTGAGCACATTTGGACATCCAGAATTTGATTCTGCAGCCTTCCCTTTACACAGAGCAATGTGCAAAATGTCAGGGTTCCAATATTCATTTCTACCCTGATTATAATCCTTTCTTTCTAAAAACTGAAGCATATGCATATGCATATGCATGAAGTACATGAAAATTTGGAACAGAAGCTCTGCGACCTTGGACTGGCCTGTGTAGCTATTTATTCTGCTTAACTCATTATTGAATTTTAAGGTCAAATGAATGTTTTATCAGTGCCATAAGATTATAAGTGGGCTACTGATAGGAAAACCCTAGAGGATAAAGGTACAAGCTTGTAACTATCATCAAAAGGACAAGAGGTGAGCTCACTTTAAATTCAAGTCTCAGGGAGCTGAGACATTTCTGCTATTTACCATCTTTCCAGATCATGATCAAAGTTACTCAATTAATTTGAGCAGTTGCAGAAATGCAACATTTCTAGAAAACTTGTCTATTTGCCACCTTAAGACACAAGCCCCTGAAAGACTGGGTCTTGGTACAAGATGCCACAGTAAGAAGATCACATCCTCTAGTGGAGTCAACAAGCTCAAGAAATCTGGGCAAATAAGGAGAAAATCAACCAGGGATTTAAGTCTTAGTGTCACACTCCTTACCTGTTCTCTTCATTGATTCTACTTTTTAAATACTAATTGTGAGCTAGAACATAAATATCTTTAAATTTGCTTTTCTTTCTCTTAATTGATGCAGAATCATCTGTCTTTGCACTAGTCAGAACTGTATTTTAATGTCCCATTATAGATTATTTGACTGTATGATTGGTTTTCTTTTTTCTTTCCATGTAAGAGGATCACATGGAACTATCATCTTATTTATTTGAGATTTTTAAGGATCTGTAAACATGTTGGGTGAATGTACTATAAGTTTTTTTTTCCACTCATACTTGACTCTGAAAGTATTAGATGTAAAATTACCCCAATAAACCTTTAATGTATTTTCATACCCTTGTAGAAAACATAAATTATGGAAAATTCAGTGAGATTTAGTAACTTCTAAAATTTTTATCTTTATAATCAGAAAAGAGTAAATGCCATTGAACTATAGAGGAATATAATGTAAAAATGTTAAAAGCTCAATGTACAGGGTCTTTATACAATGAGATTAAGTAATCCCCAAATGGACATATAGCACACATGCACAACATACATACATAGCTTTATTAGTGGCCCAGGACAATGTAGATGGCTAATTCTAATAAATATACGATTACCATCAACTTGTTCTATCCTATTTCACAGATTGAAATTTTCTTTCAATCATAGTATGAAAGAATGCTAAAGATAATATAATAGATTGCATATCTTTTTCTTTTTTTTCATTTTGGAAGTCCTAAATTCTAAGAATAATGAAGTTCTAAGAACAACAACAATGTAGAACACCCTAACAAGAATGCTATGGAAGGGGTGGTTATATATGGCTGGGATTTCTGTTATCTTGTCCCACCAGAACCAGTGAAGATACTTGGCAATAAATAAAAGCAAGAAAGTAAACAAAAGTAATTTTTAAATTATTATATGAATGCACTTAATAGGACTGTAATCATCAGAAAGATGGGGAAGCTTATCATTAATGACTTTGTCTTCAAAATTATTTTCTTTGAAAATTTAAACCTTCTTAGAAACTTTTTTTCAAATCTGAATAATTTTAATTAAATCAAGTTTGGATAATTTAAGGCATTAGGATTTCTATAATCTGGTGCTCATCTTACTTAAATTTAGCTTGTGCCAAATTCTGTCGTGTTTTTCTTGAATAATATCTAAGGATAAGAGCAAACATTTGCTAAGGCCCTAAAAAGAAAAAAGAAAAAGAGTCTGTCAAAATATCCTACTTAATATATTATTTAATAATACATCAAACTTAGAAAAATTTAAAAACTAATGATAATTTTATAATATTTAATGTCACATTACTATTACTAGAAGTATGATTCTATGTATGCCTTGTATAATTTGTATCTTGGAAAATTGAGATTTTCATACGGATATTAAATATACTATCATGATCCATCACTATGTGAAAATCTATTGTTTGCCGTAGGACACTATGGAAAAAGAAAGAAATTATCAGTCATACTTTATGTAGCTATAGGCCAAAAATTCTGAGCAGAAACCTCATTAGGTTTTGTGGCCTAATGTGCTCTCACTAAATGATTGGGCAAAACCTAAGACCCCTGAAACATTTGCAAATGAATTCCCAAAGAAAAGAGGGAATATATCCATGGCTTGGGGAAATACTCTTTAGATAGAAACTGAATGTATTTACTGATCACCAGTAGTAGCAAAAAAAAAAAAAAAAAAAAAAAAAAAAAGGAAAGAAAAATACATAATTCTTTGAAACACTTTTCTTTCAGTTTCATAATTCTTTGAAACACTTTTCTTTCAATTTCATTTCTATTTACATAGAAATTTTATTTTTCTGTTTTATAAAGTGGGCTCAATCATTCTACTAAATATTTTGTGGGTCATTATTTTCATTTATAAATTTTGTAGTTTTCATGTATGTACTTTTAAAAATGTTATGATCAAGTAGTCTTCAAAATAGATCCAGACTAACATACAAACTTTACATATGTTGTAAAACTTAAATTGTTTTAACATATAAAATAGAATAGGATAAATCAGTAGTCTCTGAAGATGATTAAATCCCCAAAGTTTCTCAAACAACATTTGTTCAATCTTAAATCACTTTGAAAGCAAATCAGGTCATTTTTTCCTTCAAAGCATTTCACCTCTTTCAAGCATAAGTAGTTTTTTCATTAGAATATTTTGATTGAAACATTGTTCCCTAGAAAAATACCAACAATAATATTTTTTTTTCCTTCTCACATTTTCAACCAAAAAGTCATCATTGCATGATCATTACTTGGAAATACCCAAGCATCAGCAAGTTTCTGCCATCCCATGAGCAAGGAATCATAAAAATAATCCTTATAACTTGGAGGAAAATTAAGCCCAAGGAATTTGCATATTTCATAAAGAGTTGGTTTCCTCATGTGAGAGCATGACTCTCTTTCTCTTTGTTCAAATCTTCATAGTTTTAAAAATTAAACTTCCAAACCTGTCCATTCATGGTTGCTAGTAGTCAATGTCTAACCGTAAACACAATATTCAGTTTTCCAAGGAACTCTTATTGCTTTTTTCTTCTTCTGTATAAGATATTGATTTTGCTTTGACTTACTTCTTTTTCAGCATCTTCTAGTTTCTTTTTTTTACTCTCAGGCATTAAATCATCCAACCAGCTGAGTTCCCGTTTTGTAAATAAAAAGTCCATCAATTTTCTTACAAATACCAGGGCTAACACCTGAAGAAAATAAAATGATTTAAAATGAAAAAAAAAAAATAAAAATGGGAGATGTAGATGTGATTGTTGTGATTTTTTTTTGTAGTAATGAGTCAGTTTTGATTAGGATTGGCTATTTATAGTCATTCAAATTCACTATAGTTTTTAAAGTATTTGAAACTTTTTTTTTTTTTTTCGGTACTGGGTATGGAGCACTCTACCTCTGAGCTACACCCCCATCCCTACGTTCTTTATTTTGAAACAAGGTCTCACTGTTGCAGAGGGCCTCACTAAGCAGCTGAGGCTGGCCTTGAACCCGGATCCTCCAGTTTCAGCCACCCAAATGCTGGGATTACAAGCATGCGCCACCACACCCGACTTAAAGTATTTGAAACTTGATGGAGACATTTAATTAAATTTTATTTTTAAAAATCCCTAATATGTAGCTGGGCATAATACCATGCACTTATAATCCCCATACCTGGGAGGCTGAATTAGGAGGAGCAAAGGTTAAAGGACAACCTCAGCAAGTAGTGAGACTCTCATCAATTTAGTGAGACCCTGTTTCAAAATAATAATAAAATAGAGCTGGGGAGTGTAGCCCAAAGGTAAAATGCCCCTGGGTTCAATCCCCAAGTAGCACGCGCGCACACACACACACACACACACACACACACACACACACACATCCCCTAATGTTAAATTTTGATAGTTTATACTTTCCCTGCCAGATTCAATTATCCCAAATGATCACAAGCATTCAGAATAGTAGAAACAAAATTAGTCACCAAAATTCATGATATTCTCAAACCCTATCTTAGTCACTAATTTTAGTGACAGCATTTATTCTTAGGTTTCCAATAATTGTTTAAATGAATCTTTTTTCCAATTTTAGCTCATGTGTTTCCAAAGACACCAGAAAATCAAATGAAGAGAAAACAAATTGGTAGACATTTCATACCATCATGGGAAAGACAATAGCAGCTCTCGAAACCTTTATTATCCACAAAAGGCCAAGGCAGCTCATCTGAATAATCGTGAAGAGATGAACTTTTCGGAGTGGTACATGCCTTAGATATATAAAATCTGGTTGATGTTTGGCAGGCATCCAGAAGAGCTTTATTCTATCAAATAACTAAAAGATTAAACAGGCTGAGTCATATTTAGAAATGAGAACAATGAAAGTAGAGCAAAGAAATATTTAATATGGTCCAAAATTTTAGGTTCATATGACACGTCTGTGATAACTGGGTATCAAAACAAAAGTATTGATAAATACACAGTGAAATATTATAATTTAAGTTTAATAATATACCGCAATTTCTTGAATATGGAGACAGGTGCTAGTTGAGAAAAGTTTAAGAAAATACTAAAGCCCATGCTAATTGTTGCTACTGGAGAGTAGAGCCCTGGGAGGTAAAACAAAGTCATTGTTCTTATTTTCATTGTCATATCACGGTCTCTTCCTTTTGCTCCATGAATATTGGGCTTCCTAAGCTCCCATACTCTGCTCCCCCCCACCCCTTAGAATGGCTCCTCCATCCCTATGGCTTCCTCTTTCACATATATTTGATAATGTCTCCAAAGCTGGCTTTTTCCCTCAATTCCCTCTCTGAGTTTCAGACCCTTCCCAGCTGCTGTGTAGGATGTCTTAAACCCTTTATTTGAACTCTGCTGTTATGATTTTTCCACTTTAATCCCAACAAGGGTTTTGATGCTGTCTTACAAACACAAGCCTCTTAAACATACAAATTAATCTGTATGAATTTTTGTTAATAAAGTATTTTCTAGAGACTTTGTTAACTCAATTTAATTTCTTGATTAATTTCCTTTATTGTGCTATCAAACCATCTATATATTCTTCAATCACATTTTGTTAAACTATTTTATATCAATCACTATTATTTCTATTTAAACTTTTCCATAAAGATAGTACAGTTATTTTTGGACTATATATTACTATTGTACCTCTTACTTTGAGGCCATTTTTATCAAGCACCCAGATTTTCTTAATTCAAATTTTACAAGTCAAACTTTCACAAGAAGCTTAAATCTTCATTCATACTCTACTTGGTAAAAAATAATGATGCATAGTAGTTTTACTTTGTGGGGTCATTTTGTTTAATTTTTTTTCCGGACAATCTTTGCAGTTTTAAATGTTTCTGATAAAAGATGATTATTTAGAACATATTGGTTTCAATCACGGTGAGTTAGTTTCAATCACTGGTCTAGCTCACGCCGTTTCTACAGTACAGTAATATGCACTATGTGTTTTCAAAAGCGTAACATTGAAATTAGTAATATTTCTTAATTGATAAGAAAGCTATACACAATTATCAGCTAATATTCACAAATTACTTTAATACACAGAGGAACAATGGTCCACAGAGTCAAAATGTTAGGGTCAAAATATCCTGTTTTACCAAGCTCTATTTGTGCCTATTCTAGGAATGCAAACTCCGTGTAATGGCATGACATGACCTTTCTTCCCTCACTTACCTAAACTTAAGTGTCCATTCATTTACTGATATTCATTCACACTTTCCAAAAATATCCACTGAAACTCTCTATGAAGAGTACTGTACTAGCCGGGCGTGGTGGCACACGCTTGTAATCCCAGCATTTGGGAGGCTGAGACCGGAGGATCCGGGTTCGCAGCCAGCCTCAGCTACCTAGTGAGGCACTCCGCAACTTAGTGAGACTTGGTTTCAAAATAAAGAATAAAAAATAGGACTGGGGGTATAGCTCGAAGGTAAAACGCCCCTGAGTTCAATCCCCAGTACCACAAAAAAAAAAAAAAAAGAGTACTGTACTAAGTGCTGTACTCCTTTGTGGTTCATCTCTCTCTACACTGTCCATATACATGTCATTTATCTTTTTATTCTTATTTCCCTCAAATCCCTTAAAATTAGAAGTCATTAAGTGGGCAAAACTATGCACAATGGAGGTAAGAAGAGGGAGGAAACAAAATAAAATTCTTTGACTTAAAACTGAATATTCCCATTTCTATAGAACTAATTTTCCCTGGCTGCCATTTCTCCATTTGTGAAGCTCTGTTATTGCATAAGTGTACTTCAGTGTGTGGGTGCTCAATTGTTATTGTTTAAATGGCACATTTGCTTTACTTTGGATTCCCGCAGTGTTGGAATGAATATAGATGTGGTTATGTATCTGAATACAGAAACAGAATTCATGAGAACATTGTGATCTGTTTTTTCTGCCATGTTTCACAGTGAGAAGCCTACATAATAAGTTTCTTAATATTGCCAAACAAACGGGTAGCATATAGATCCCTCCAACATATAGGGTAACAAAGTAATATACCCCTTGAGCCATAGATATTTAATACATGTTTAATTAATACTACTACAGTAGTAATCATTCTGAGCTTTGCATTTGCCTTTATCATCCTAAAATCAATATCCCATTTCCCCACCCAGTTAGCTATAATTCCCATCAGGAATCTCAACTGCTGAGCTCATGTAAATTTTCACTAACCGTGCCACGGTGAGACCCTGTTTCTCAATGCGTACCCTGACTTGCTGTTTCATTTGTGTTATTTAAAGCTCATTATACTCAACTCATGGGCCTTTGTTAATGTTTTCTTCAATTTTCATTTCAAAGAGTCACATCCCAAATAATTACAAAACCCGACACTCTTGTTTAATACCACATGGGTATAAAATTATGTGAGTGGAATTACAAGAAAAAAATCTGTTGAAACCTATCAAAATGATTTTACTTTGTTTCTTAAACTTCTGCTGCTGTATTTATGTGAGCCTGGGGCCTAATAATAAATAATTTTCACTTACAGATGAAATTAGTACTCGTGGAACTTTTGCCAAAGGCAAAAAAAAAAAAAAAAAAACCCACAGCAAAACAAATAAATAAAAACCTCTTCAGTACTCTTCTCTATCAGCTTTACCAACTAATTTTATCAAAATAATTTTTTTCAAACATAAAATCTTAAATGAGCAAATTAAATCTTATTTGAGTAAAATTTAAACACATACCAGTTCTCAACAATTCATC
>PVLC010039135.1:0-14414 GCA_004027655.1 Graphiurus murinus
TTTTTTTTGCGGTACTGGGGATTGAACTCAGGGGCATTCTACCTCCGAGCTATACCCCCAGCCCTATTTTTTACTTTATTTTGAAACCGGGTCTCACTAAGTAGCGGAGTGCCTCACTAGATAGCTGAGGCTGGCCGCGAACCCGGATCCTCCGGTCTCAGCCTCCCGAATGCTGGGATTACAAGCATGCGCCACCACGCCCGGCTTTATTCTTTATTTTGAAACCGAGTCTCACTAAGTTGCCGAGTGCCTCACTAGGTAGCTGAGGCTGGCCGCGAACCCGGATCCTCCAGTCTCAGCCTCCCGAATGCTGGGATTACAAGCGTGCGCCACCACGCCCGGCTCCAGCTTCAGTTTTTAAAAAGATTTACAAAATTACTCATTGAAAGAAATAATTTTATAATATCTTAAACATGAGTGGTTAAATAAAATATCATTTGAGCTGGGCATGGTGGCACACACTTGTAATCCCATCAGAGTTAGAAAGCCCCTGAGTTCAATCTCCAGTATGGGGAGGGGGGATCATTTGATAAACTTATTGAATGAATGATTTTTATATTCTTTTTTGGGGGCGGGGCGGGTATGCCCAGGACTTTTCTACCTTTGAGCTTATGCCTCTAGACCATTTAATTTTATTTTTATTTACTTACTCATTTATCTTTGTGGTACTGGGGATTGAACCCGGGGCATTCTATCTCTGAGCTACACATCTATGCCCAATTTAATTAATTTATTTTTTGTGTGTGGTACTGGGGATCGAACCTGTGGGTATTCTACCTCCGAGCTACACCCCCAGATGTATCCAGATGTATTTTACTTACTTTTTTTTTTTTTTTTTTTTTTTTTTTTTTTTTTTTTTTTTTTTTTTTTTTTTTTTTGTGGTATTGGGGATTGAACTCAGGGGCATTCTACCTCCGAGCTATACCCCCAGCCCTATTTTTTATTCTTTATTTTGAAACCGGGTCTCACTAAGTTGTGGAGGGCCTCACTAGGTAGCTGAGACTGGCCGCGAACCCGGATCCTCCGGTCTCAGCCTCCCGAATGCTGGGATTACAAGCGTGCGCCACCACGCCCGGCTTGTATTTTACTTTCATTTCGAAACAAGATCTCACTAAGTTGATGGGGGGTCTTGCTACTTCCTGAGGTTGTCCTTGAACCTACAGTCCTCCTGTCATGGCCTTCCAAGTATTGGAATTACAAGTATGCACCACCACACTGGGCTTATATTTTATTTTTTTGAAATAGTCTTGCCAAGTTGCTGAGTGTCTTAACTTGCTGAGGCTGGCACAGCCTCCCTCTTTAAAATTGTTTAAACATTTTTGTGATAGTGTCTCACAAAATTGCTGAGACTGTCCTCAAACCAGTGATCCTCCTGTTGCAGCCTCCCAAATATTTGGACTACAGTGCATGCCACTTCTCCCAGCAAGTTTTATATTCTTTTCCCACTATTCCTTTTGGAAATTCTGTATTCAGTTGTGGAAATATTTGTTTAACTTATGATTTACACTAGGCTTGCCTTTCTTTGACTGTAATACTGACAGAAGCTAAATGCTTTTAAACTTCACTTAAAACAAACTCAGTCTGTAAACTATATAACCTGAATAATAGGCTTTTGAGTTTACTAAATTGAATTAATAAAACATTACATTCTTAAAGTGACTAAAAATTTTTAACCACTTTTTCATTTACATACTGTACTTACAAGATTTATTTATTTTACTTGTGAAAATTGTTGGTTTTTAGTAAATTTAAAGTTGTGCAGTTCTAGCCGGGCATGGTGGCGCATGCTTGTAATCCCAGCATTCGGGAGGCTGAGACCGGAGGATCCGGGTTCGCGGCCAGCCTCAGCTACCTAGTGAGGCACTCTGCAACTTAGTGAGACTCGGTTTCAAAATAAAGAATAAAAAAAATAGGGCTGGGAGTGTAGCTCGGAGGTAGAATGCCCCTGAGTTCAATCCCCAGTACTGAAAAAAAAAATAAAAAAAAATAAAGTTGTGCAGTTCTCACCACAACTTCGTCTTAGAATAGTTCCATCACTCCGAATGTGACTTTTTAAGTGAAATCGCATGCCTTTCTTCCCTCTTTGTTCTTCTCAAGTGGTTCTGGGTTGTTTTTTTGTTTTTGTAGTACAAGGAACTGAACCCAGGTGCATTCTACCTCTGAGCTACACCTCAGCCCCCCTCCCTTTTTTTTTTTTTTAAACAGGGTCTCACTAAATTGTGGGGGCCTCATTAAGTTGCTGAGGCTGGCCTCGAACCTATGATCCCCCTGTCTCAGTCTCCCAAGTACTAGGATTACATGTATGTCCACCGCGCCTAGCTCAATTGGTTCTCTTTTCTGCATGCCATCTACACCTTCCCACACAAGTCAGTTCGTGACCTGATCAAGGCTACAAAAATGTTTTTCCTTCTTTACTCCCCCCTCCCCCATCATCACTGCCAATTCAGGTAAAGTTCTCTAAAATGGTTTTGCATGTTCTTTTCCTCCTAAATTAGATGCTATAACTTTTCTAATTCAAAGAGAATAATCATCCTAAACGGTATTCTTTCCCATGCCTCTCCTTCCTATCCATGTCTATCAGGTACATATTTAATTTCTAAAGTATGCTAAAAAAAACCCCTTAGTTTAAAGTAAATTCCTAATGCATTTAGATGGTATAATTCATGACATATAGTAGTTGTACAGACTGTTGCTTTCATTTTTTCTTTTCTGTTACTGATGTAAATTTACACAATCATGATTGACCTCTGAGATTTAGTGTTATTTTATTTTAGAATCCTAGTGGGTAGTTATTAATATACCAGCAATTTAGTTTAGTATAGATTGAGGTCTTTTGGAATAGAATTATCATTAACTGAGACTGCAAAAGAATAGTTTCTCTCTCTTTTTTTTTTTTGGTACTGGAGATTGAACCCATGTGTATTCTACCTCTAAGTTACACCCCCAGCCCTATTTTTTGTTTTGAAACAAGGTCTCACTAGGTTGCTGACAGTCTCACTACTTGCTGAGACTGTCTTCAAACCTGCAGTCCTCTTGTCTTAGCCTCCCAAGAGAAACTATTAGATCTTTAGTATGAACTTAACTCTTTAGTAGATGGGAAATGTAGTGCCGACCAAGCTGAAAATTAAACAAAATACTGTCTTTTTGTAGATCCAGGTCCAGAGAGCATCGCAGACACCGATCTCGCTCCATGTCACGAGAACGCAAGAGGAGGACCCGATCCAAGTCTCGGGAGAAACGCCATCGCCACAGGTCCCGCTCCAGCAGCCGGAGCCGGAGCCGGAGCCACCAGAGAAGTCGGCACAGTTCTAGAGATAGGAGCAGAGAGCGATCCAAGAGGAGGTACTGACGGCCGGTCAGAGGATATGGAGCTACCGTATAGTTCAGCCTTTTGTTTACTTATGTGTAGTTTAGATTATCGGTTTGAAACTTGCACCTGGTGATATGTACACATTTGTGTGTGGGTGTATACATTTTTTCTCTGATTATATGGGTAGTTCAGAAAGAATTACATATGAGCCAGAGTAAGAAATTGAAACTGTTATGTGCAGAGGTTATTGCTTTTCTCTGCTTAGTATATCTTGAAGAAAAGTATTTTGCAGGCAAATAATTTTAGGTTCTAATACTCGAGTTTTTTCAGTATCTAACAAGTTGGGCTCTGAGAAGTCCTTGAAGAGTCGTTTAGCTTTGTTTGACTTACTCTTTTCCATTCTTATTTGAGCTGGTATACTTTTTTAGAGCAGGAACACTCTAGTATATTCTTATTTAATATGCAGTATAGGAAATGCATTGTTGTGTATACCTTTAGCTTGGGGGGCCGATTCAAAATTTTAAAGAAGCCACAAGACTTCTTGGTATGAAGAGAAAACTTCAAAGTGTGCCAGGAGTGCACATACATTTAAGGTGTATTTAAGGACATGAATATCTAGCAAAAACAAAGGATTAGAATGTGGTAGAGGAGTCTAGCACTCAGTCTATATAGACCAAGCTCCCAAAATTTCTCAGGCCACACAGTAGCCCTTAAAACCAGGGAATTTCTATGGAACGTAAATCATACTTAAAATTACTTTCCTCCCCACGCCCAACAACTATTCTTAAGTAAATATAGGATAAGTATTTTTGAGTACTTACTAGTCTTGCATTTTCTGTGGAGTACATGTCCATGTAAGATCCACAATAGAATTCGTGGAAAAATTTAAAATCTTAACCTTTTTTTGAACTCAACTGCCCATTCCTTGAAATCACTCACAGTAACTGAGTGGCTTAATAGGCTCTCAATCTATATTTTATTTTATTTTTGGCCTTTTGATTAGTCCTTAAGGTGACCTTTAATCAGTAAGAATTGTATACTTTGTACTACACTTAGGCTTAGTAAAAAATAAATGTAGTTTAGCAACCATATTCAAGTTACTCTAAGTTTGCTATGTGAGTTAAAAACAGGACTGAAATCTCTGACCACGGATTATAAAGTGCTAAACTGGCTATCATAGGATGTGATTAAGTTTAAAAGAGGGAAATGCCAAAGTAATAAAAAATGGCTCCAGGTATTCAAACGAATAAAGCAGATGTTATTAAAATAGGTAGGAAAGATATTTGTAGGCCACTTGTCTCACACTCTTGAAACTGGAGTTTTGGAGGCCACCCACCCCTCGGTGCAGTGCCTAGAAATAGGCATTTTTTAAAAGTTCTTCATGAGTCTTAACTTGGAACACTAAATTTTGAGAATCATGCAGCTAGGTGATGGAAGATCAGACAATTTGTGTTTACCTGCCCAACTGTCATTGTTTCTGGTGTTTGTGAACTCTTAATGTCCTTACTGGTGGTGGAGGTGGGAGGGTTGGGCGTGAAGTCTCATCCTCTGAGATTGTGTCATCTTAGTCCCTGATGCTGCCTGCATTGATGAAGTTGTATAGGAAATCCCCTCCCCCAGAACTACATGCTATCCCTCACGTCTAAGATTTTCAGCATGTTCATAAAGAAGCTTATTTTTGTAAACCTATTAAAAGTTTTGCTTTTCTCAAGAGGACTTCTCATCTCTTTGAATTCAAATTACTCTTTTAAAGTATTGTTTTTTACCAAAAATTAGCAGATAATTGCCCTTAAAATCTACTTGACTTTTAACTTCAATTTGTTCCTACATATGTGGATTTAATTTGTGAAGGTAAAGTTCCCATTAAAAATCCTGGATGTTCTGCTATTTCCCTGTCATACTGTAAAACATTGATCCCTGATGTAAGTAAATTATCTTTGTGACCATTCCCTGGCAACAGTTTCCTCTGGGTCAGTGAGGACCATTTGCAGCTTCTGTTTCTTGTTCTGTTCAGACATGCACAGTGCAGACTTCAGAGTCAGACTCTGAGTTCAGTGGCATTGACCAAGTTAATTATCATCCTATCTTTGACCATCTTTGAAGTAGAGATGGTAAGGGTATTTTTTGTTTTGTTTTATTGAGATTATCTGTAGTGTGAGTAAAACAGTGTGTGGAAACTGCTCATATATGGGACATTACAGTCTCGCGAAACATTAGTTGATAATCATCTCATAGTTATTTTTCAGTTGTTATTCACTGACTTCTGGTCCTTACTCTTAGGCATCATTTCTGTTGTTTCTCTTGACATTTCATTGCTACAAAGTCTATAGATAAGGCTAATGTAGACTTTTAATCACTAGATTTGCACCGTGTGATTTTTTTTTTTAACACATTTTAAAATTAAGCTTATTAAACCCACCGTGGTGGCACACACCTATAATCCTAGTACTTAGGAGTCTGAGACAGGAGGATTTCAGGTTTGAGGCCAGCCTCAGCAGCTTATCAAGACCATTTCAAATTTTTTAAAAATAAAAAGGGCTGGTGGTGTGGCTCAGAGATAGAATATCCCTGGGCTCAATCTTGACCCAGTACCAAGGAAAGAAAAAATGCTTATTAAAACCTTAAGTAGAAGCCAGGCATGATGGCTTATACTTGTAATCCCAGTACTTGGGAGGCTGAGACAGGAGGATACGCGTTTGCAGCCAGCCTCAGTTACTTAGTGAGGCCCTCTGCAACTTAGTGAGACCCTGTTTCAAAATAAAGAATAAAAAATAGGGCTGGGAGTGTAGCTCGGAGGTAGAATGCCCCTGGGTTCAATCCCCAGGACCACAAAAAAAAAACTTAACCTTAAGTAGAATGTTTGGTGTTGATATTTTAAAGTTTTTTAACTTTTTTTTTTTATTATTAACCCCCCTTGACTGTATTTCTAAAACTGAGTATAGTAGTTTTCTTTTTCTTTTTCTGTCCTAAATTTTCCTGAAAATTTTACTTATTGTGGGCTGGGAGCTCAGCAGTAGAATACATGCTTCTTAACATATTCAAAGCCCTCGTCAAAGCCCTGGGTTCAAATGCCAACACCCCCACTCCACCCCCAATAAAAAAGTATCAGTCCAGGTTATGGCAGTGCCTCAGGTCTTAATTCTGAATGTGGGTTGAGATAATTATGTAAAAGTTCTGTATCACCTGTAAAGAAAAAATAAATGTAATACTTGTTACTGATTCATTTTAGATGTTGGAAGTATAGAAAATTCTATATTTATTCCAGTCCTATAATACCGTTTGGTGTTTCCTCTGAATCTGATATGCGCTTCTTTTGTCATGCGCCTTTCTTATTGAAGGTGGGTGTGGGAATGGAGAAGGTAGTATTAAGAAACGGTTATAGTTACTCAATTTACTATAGTGTGATTCTCTTTTTATGTCTTCCATTCTGGTTTGAATGAGTTCACTCAGGAGTAAAGCAGATTTTTCAATTAGATGATTATTTAAAGCCATAATATCGAGTAGTTCTTTTATGTAGGTGTTGGCAAACTGTTCCCTACAGGCCAAATTAGGCCTGCAACCTGTTTTTATACAGCCAGGAAGCTATGGATGGTTTTAAATTCTGTAGAGGTTGATAAAAAGAAAATGAAGACGACTACTCCCACAGAGACTGTGTGACCTGCAGCACTCAGATCCTTACCGTCTGGTAGACAACAAACAGAAAAGATTTGGGCTGACCCCTGTGCTAAGTCAGTGATTTCTATGTTCTCTTAAATACATTTTTTTAAATTTGACAGTACCTTTTCTTTTTAAGCTATTATCTATGTATTATTTTTATATTAAGTACTTTTTATGAACTGGAGAAGCTTCATGGATTTCTCCAAGACAACTGAGCATATCTTGTCATTAGTGTAACGTGTTTTTGACCCTTAGCTCTATGTCCTCCCCTTCTCCCCCCATCTTATCTTAGTGCCCTATCAACCACTGTAGTGCTCTTTTCTGTCAGAAAACTGACTCCTCTGTCTTGGATGTATTTAAATATATTTATTAAGCTATCAAAATAGCTTTTAGTATTTATCCTCTATTTTCATTTGGATTTTGGGTTTCCCAACATATTTTGCTCCTCAAATTAATATTTTTCAGATCCTCAAAAGAAAGATTCAGAGACCAAGACTTAGCATCACGTGAAAGAGACAGGAGTTCAAGAGACAGATCACCTCGTGACCGAGATCGAAAAGATAAGAAGCGGTCCTATGAGAGTGCTAATGGCAGATCAGAAGAGAGGAGGAGCTCTGAAGAGCGCGAAGCAGGGGAGATCTAATTAGCTGTGTACACATCTTCAATCCTTAAGCTTCCTATGGAGTTACATACTATTGTTTAGTTTACAGCTGTTCAGGGTGACAGTGAACAGTTCCAGACACTGATCCAGCCAGGCTAGATACACACTATCTAACTTGATCTGAACTGAACCTGTTTTCCTTGATGAAGCCTAAAACTACATCCATAGTTTCTAGTGAGCCTATAATACAGTTCTGAAGTACAATTTTATATAAGAAGACACTGATCTCTCCATTCTTTCAAGTAGGAGTGATAGTGAATGAATTGTGTTACTTGCCTTGGGATTTTTTGAACATTTATAAGATGCTGTCTTCCTTTCTACTCCAAATAGCAGCAGCTTTGGGATTTTTTTTTTTTTTTTAATTCTTCTTCCTCTGACTTTTGTATCCCTTAATACCTGGACCCTCCAACTATAAGTGAAAGGGTCAGGGAAGCAATATAACTTCTGTTCTAAGGTTCTATTCCCATTATTAATTACTAGCTGATTACAGTTCAGAGCATTTATACTGGAATGTGTGCTGGAGAAATTTTAAATACTGAGGTTTTGTTTGTTTGATGGTGCCTATTTAGAGTTGAAAGTTGAACAGCTGTTGCATTACATACTTTGCTTTTTTATTGAAATTTTGAAATCAAACGTCTTGATTTTTCTGTTCCATCGAATTGCTATGTTCAGGATGTTGGGGGAGGTGGGGGAAAGGGACTCTTTGGTAATAAGCACTTGTTTTATTTTGTGTGTGTGGAGTATAAAAGCTACACCCTTATTGTAAAAAAGAATAATAATAAAATGAAAAACAATCACCACCACCGTCATTAAACTGTAACTGGTCTAGTAAATTGTCACTAGAACTATTTGCTGAGTATTTCCTCTATTCTGTTACATTGTTAATATTGCCTTTCCCTGCAAGGCACCAAAGGAAGTCAGTATATACTTGCAAAGATTCCAGATGATTTATTGCCCCCCGCCCCTTGCTGACTGTACTCCAACTACTGCAGGGTTGTCCTTGTTTTCCTTATTCAACAAACCTAAATAAACTAGTATGTAACCAACATAATGAAACCAACCCTTTCTGCATTAAAGAGCTGTATACACCCAGGTGTGGTACACACCTGTAATCTGCTATATACTGCCAGGCTGGTGATGCATATCTGTAATCCCAGGTACTTGAGAGGAAAAAGGGTGAGAGAGGTAGCTGTGGTGGGAGAGCACTGGCCCAGCTTGCATGAGGCCCTGAGTTCAATCCCCAATATAGCAAAACAAAAAAGAAGAGAGAAAAAAACAACTACTACTCCCACTGGTGACTTAAACAAGAGTTCAAAGGTATCATTTGTAAGTCTAGAAAATCTGAGAAACAAAAATGTATTAACAAAATCAGTGCCTATGAGTATAATAATTAAGATCCCCAAAGTTGACAAATTTGGTGTGACATGAATATGGGCCTCTTTGAATGTGACAGAATAGGAAACTAATGTCATTCTAAGTGATTCAACATTTTTTTCTGCCAAGTTTAGTTCCACATACTAGGTGTGTACAGTTTCATTTGAGAGACCTATCTACATCAGTGGCTTGTTTCTGTTTTACTTTTGGTTGCTGTGACTCGCTTTGTTTCTACTTTGTTCCCAGTGGTCTTCATTATTCCTCTAAATCCTTACAAGTCCTTTGGATTTGGTACCTTGGGCTGTGAAGAGCAAAAGGATTAGCTGGTAGGTGCAAGGAAGCATTCTGGGACCTGACCCATTACAGATGCATCTGGCTACAGAAGAACCCCGAGATCTTACAACATTTAGTACTTCTGTGGTAGCTGACAACTGAAGGAGAAAAGATTAATGAGTTTAGTCATATTTGCAAAAACCTTCGATGCTAGCTGGGCGTGGTGGTGCACGCTTGTAATCCCAGCATTCGGGAGGCTGAGACGGGAGGATCCGAGTTTTCGGCCAGCCTCAGCTACCTAGTGAGGTACTCCACAACTTAGTGAGACCCGGTTTCAAAATAAAGAATAAAAAATAGGGCTGGGGGTGTAGCTCGGAGGTAAAACGCCGCTGAGTTCAATCCCCAGTACCACAAGAGCATGCTAAGTGTTTCTACCTTCAAGAAAGCCGCCTTCACTTTGCTGTTGTCTCGCATTCCCTGAGCTCCTTTGCAGAGCAAAAACAAAGGCAAAAAGCCTCTAATATTAAGTAGATGGGTTTTTCAAAGACTTCTTTAATTATTAAGCACAAAACCAAGATTAGCTTTTATCTTTTCCAAGTTCCTTTTTTGCCTCCATTTTGAGTCTACTTTTTTTTACTTTATCATATTGGTACTGGGGGTTGAACTGAGGGTCATTCTACCTTGAAGCTGCACTCCTGCCCTTTTTATTTTAAACAGGGTCTTGCTAAGTTTGCTGAGGCTGGATTTGAACCTTTGATCCTCCTGTCTCAGCCTCCCAAGTGCTGGAATTACAAGCATGCATCACCATGCCCAGCTTGAGTCTTGTTTTGTTTGTTTTCTGGTGCTGAGGACTAAACCCAGGGCTACTCTACCTCCAAGCTACATCCTCAATGTTAAATAAACTAGTAATTGCTTTCAACATCGGCCTATTGAGCCATTGTGACGCCTACATTAGATGAACATTTTTACCATTTTAGTAAGTTTTGCTTTTAGGTAATGGACCATTTATATTTTGTAAAAATTTTCAAATGATTTTTTAACTTGAAAAATCCAAGAAAATACACAGTGTTAAAAAATCACATAATTTCAACTAGGACATTCAGTTGTTTGGTTATGCCAGTTGTAAAGCGCTAAAATGTGTCTTTTCAACTGGTCTTCCCTCAAACCAAGACCATTCTCCCCTCTTGAGGATGACGCCTGGCACAGCCTGGAACCTCCAGAACTTTGGTTTGCCACAACATGCTATATTGACTTAAAATATTTTGAAAAACCTCTGCATTCTTTTGTTTGAAAAAGCAAAACATTGTATGTCGTGACTCTATCATACTATCATACCTTAACTTCTGATATTAAAATTTCATTTCCTAGGGTATAAATACAGCAACCCTATGTTGCCCTTTTAGATATTTATTTTTCCTGTTCTCATTTGGAGGAAAGAAAAAAAAATGTCCCTCGAAATTAGGAAAAGCTGGAGGAGCCCTCAGAGAACAGGGTTTTGTTGGAGACCAACCTGGGAGGGGGGTACTGGGCAGGGCTTTGGGGGCTTGGGAGCAGCAGGAGACACGTCTGAGCTGTGAGTGCACCTACATGTCCTCCAGGTACAGCAGAAGTATCTGTGTTAGAGGTCCTGCAAGCACGTCTGGCGATCAGCCCAAACTAGTAGCACAGTAGGTTTTATGGTAAAAACAAGACATTGAGTCTCACTAAGTTGTGGAGTGCCTCAGTAGGTAGCTGAGGCTGGCCTCGAACCCAGATCCTCCGGGCTCAGCCTCCCGAATGCTGGGATTACAAACCCGGCTAACAATTTTATATATACACACATGCATGTAAATAAAGATCAAGTATGATAAAATTAACACATTTTAGATCTGGGTAGAGGGCTCATGGGAATTCATTGTCAGTGGTTTCAACTCTTCTGTAATTTGAAATTTGTTATAAAGTTAAGAGAAACTCAGATATTTCCATTTAAATCATCGCTATAAAATGCTCTGTCCTGACAAGGATACATGCAGGTGTTTTAGGCAAGGTTCCTCAAAATGCAGTCTGAACATTCCGTATCAGAATCGCAAAGGAAAACATACAAGTCACCAATGAACAACATAAAAAAATGCTCTACATCATCATGGAAACATCAGTGAGATGCCACGACACATCTACTGGAATGGCCAAAAGTAAAGACCCACGGCACGCTTGTAATCCCAGCATTCAGGAGGCTGGGACCAGAGGATCCGGGTTCGAAGCCAGCCTCAGCTACCTAGTGAGGCCCTCTGCAACTTAGTGAGACCCTGTTTCAAAATAAAGAATAAAAAAGCCGGGCGTGGTGGCGCACGCTTGTAATCCCAGCATTCGGGAGGCTGAGACCGAAGGATCCGGGTTCGCGGCCAGCCTCAGCTACCTAGTGAGGCACTCCGAACTTAGTGAGACTCGGTTTCAAAATAAAGAATAAAAAATAGGGCTGGGGGTGTAGCTCGAAGGTAGAATGCCCCTCAGTTCAACCCCCAGTACCGCAAAAAAAAAAATAAATTAAATAAATTAAAAAAAAAAACCAGCAATCCTCCTAGGTAGCCAAGGAAAAGGAAAACCTATGTCCACACAAAAGCTTGTGTTGGAATGCTCAAAGCTGGAAGTGACCAGACATTCTTCAGTTAAAAGTAAAATTATAGTATATCCCTACAAGAGAAGGAGTTAACGATACATGCAGCAACAATCCCCAGAGCTGGGAATTGAACCCACGGCCCCACACGTGTTACACAGATGCTCTACCACTGAGCTACATCCTCAGCCCAAGGAGCTGGTCTTTAAAACTTGCTAAACTAAAGGAGCCAAACAGGCCGGGCGTGGTGGTGCACGCTTGTAATCCCAGCACTTGGGAGGCTGAGACCAGAGGATCTGAGTTTGTGGCCAGCCTCAGCTACCTAGTGAGGCTCCGCAACTTAGTGAGACCCTGTTTCAAAATAATAAAAAACAGGACTAGGGGTGCATGGAGGTAGAATGTCCCTGAGTCAATCCCCAGTACCACAAAAACAAGTAAAGGAACCAGATTATTGTATAGTTCTCTGTATGAAATCCTAGAGCTGGCAAGTTGATGTTTAAGGAAAGAGAACAGGTTTGCGTGAGGCCTGGGGCTGGAAATCAGGGAGGCCCAAGGATTGGCTGCTAAGGAACACATGGAGTTTTGGGGGTGTTAGAAATCTTCCATATCGAGCAGGGCGTGGTGGCGCACGCTTGTAATCCCAGCATTCGGGAGGCTGAGACAGGAGGATCCGGGTTCGCGGCCAGCCTCAGCTACCTAGTGAGGCACTCCACAACTTAGTGAGACTCGGTTTCAAAAAATAAAGAATAAAATATAGGGCTGGGGGTGTAGCTCGGAGGTAGAATGCCCCTGAGTTCAACCCCCAGTACCGCAAAAAAAAAAAAAAAGAAATCTTTCATATCAGCTGGCTGTGGTGGTGCACGCTTGTAATCCCAGCACTTGGGAGACTGACAGGAGAGTTGCAGGTTCGGGGCCAGCCTCAACTACTTAGTGAGGCCCTCCACAACTTAGTGAGACCCTGTTTTAAAATAAAGTATTAAAAATAGGCTGGAGGAGCCAGGCGTGGTGGCACATGCTTTGTAATCCCAGCATTTGGGAGGCTGAGACCGGAGGATCCGGGTTCTCGGCCAGCCTCAGCTACCTAGTGAGGCACTCCGCAACTTAGTGAGACCCTGTTTCAAAATAAAGAATAAAAAATAGGGCTGGGGGTAGAGCTTGGAGGTAGAATGCCCCTGAGTTCAATCCCCAGTACCGAAAAAAAAATAGGCTGGAGGTGTAACTCAGAGGTAGAATGCCCTTTGGTTCAATCCCCAGTACTGCAAAAAAAAAAATCTCCCATGTCTTGATTGGCAGTAGTTGTCCTGGTGCCAACACTGGTGAGACACTCCTAAAGTGTTCAACTTCTTACATACAAGTTATGCCTCGATAAAGTTGATTTAACGTGCTTATCAGCTTTTCCCCAGTTTCTGGGGTTGGGGTTGTATTTTACGAGGCCTTAAATGCAATTCGCAGTGCACGCACGCACGCGCACGCACACACTCACACACACCCTGTAATCCCAGCACCTCGAAGGCTTGAGACGAGGATCGAAGGTTCAAGGACAGCCTCAGCAACTTAGTGAGGCCCTGTTTAAACACTTACAGAAGCTGGGGATGAAGCTTGGAGGTAGTGTGGCCCTGGATTCAATCCCTAGTACCTCAAAGAAGAAAAGGAAGGAAATGCGATTTGGACCTTCAGCATCAGAATTACCAGGGGAAGCCGGGCGTGGTGGCGCACGCTTGTAATCCCAGCATTCGGGAGGCTGAGACCGGAGGATCCGGGTTCGCCTCAGCTACCTAGTGAGGCACTCCGCAACTTAGTGAGACTCGGTTTCAAAATAAAGAATAAAAAAACTAGGGCTGGGGGTATAGCTCAGAGGTAGAATGCCCCTGAGTTCAATCCCCAGTACCCCAAAAAAAAAAAAAAAAAAAACAGAATTACCAGGGGACATGGTAAATTCAGAGGCTCCTATATCACTTGGAATTGGGGGACAGTGACTGACAGGAGCCACATGTCCAGAGCGAGTCCTCCAGGACTTGTGAGCCCCAGGGCGCCCAGGTCAGAAGCTGGCACCACAGTAAGTAAGTCAGGCACGACGTGCACTGGCCGCGGATTCCAGGGCAGCTGGCAGGGCCTGGTGACTCAGGTAATGCTTCCACTTCAGCGTTGTAGAAAGGGAAGCCCGCCCTCTGAATTTCTCACAAGGCTTAGGGCCTTGTGAGAAACAAAATCATCGTAGGGTATAAGAGTCACAGGAAAATCTTTTTTTTTTTTTTAATGCGGTACTGGGAATTGAACCCAGGGACACTCTACCTCTGAGCTACACCCCCAGCCCTATTTTTTATTCTTTATTTTGAAACAGAGTCTCACTAAGTTGCTGAGGCTGCCGGCGAACCTGTGATCCTCCTGTCTCAGCCTCCCAAGTACTAGGATTGCAAGCGTGCACCACCACACCCAGCTACAGGAATCATTTTTGAAGTTATTTCTCACCCAGGCTATACACCAGAATCTTGTGGACTTTTTTTTTTTTTTTTTTTTTTTTTTTTTTTTTTTTTTTTTTTTTTTTT
>PVLC010039136.1:0-14415 GCA_004027655.1 Graphiurus murinus
CCCTGGGCATTTGTCTTCATCTCCAAGCTGCAGGTGCAGATGTCTGCCCTGCCTACCCTGGGGGGCTGTGGGGAAACCCACAACTTGTTTGGTTGCTGCCCTGTGGGGGGAGAGGATGGGTCCTGTCATGTCACCATGACCCTCTGGTCTGTCGGACGTAGATCAAAGCTCCTGTTCCTCTGTTATATAAGCCAGGGAGAGAGACCCACTAAATGTGCCCTCATGGGCTGGGGATGTGATGTGGCTTAGCGATAGAGTGCTTGCCTAACATGCACAAGCCTTGAGTTTAATCCCCAGTACAAAATAAAAACAAAACAAAGAGTGGCTTCAATGATGAGGGACACTACTCTCTTGAGAAAGGGCAGTCAGAATGCCTAATTTGGTATCAAATAAAGTCTTTAAGGACTGGGGATGGAGAGCTAGCCTAGCGTACACAAGGCCCTGGGTTCCATCCCCAGCACTGCAAAAAGAGGAGGAGGAGGAGGAGGAGGAGGAGGAGGAGGAGGAGGAGGAGGAGTCCTTAAGGACCCTATGCCTTTCTGCCATGCATGTGTTGGCGTGGACCTAGGCCATGTCACCTCACAGTGGCAAGATCCTGAGTGCAGGAAGTCCAGAGAGAAAAAGTGAGCCACTCAATTCCTTCCTCTATGCAACTGAGGAAGGCTTTCCCCAGGGAGCCCCGGCCAGACTGCATCTCATGTCCAAGTCCAAACTGCTCACTGGCCAGAAGAAGAAGATCTCCATGGCGGGTTTTGTCCAAGCAGGATTCTACCCTTGGAGACTAGGAGGGACGTTCTCCTCTGAGCAACCAGGCTGCTGGGGGGAGGGTGGGTGCAGGTGGAATTCTGCTAGTGAGGGGGACTCGACAGTGTCCCTTCCACCCCACCTCTCCCTCCTCCCTCCTTCCTGTCCTTGGTTCAGCCAACGTTTCCTGAGGGACTCGAGGATCTGCGACACCGCCAGAGCTTTGAGCGGTGGTCTTGACTTGAGTAGGTGTGTGAGATAGATATCGGCCCCACCGTGGAGCTGAGGACCAGGCAGGATGGGGCGGAGCTGTGGAAAGGGGGAAAGGGCAGGGAGAGTATTCCAGAGGTCATGGTCTGAACACTCCTCCAGCTTGTCGGCTGCTGTGTTTCTGCTCTTGGCCGACGATGGTGGACCAGAGCTCAGCACACACGGCCAGCTTGGTACAGTCAAAGCTTCCAGACACACCACTGCGGACCGGCCAGAGACCTTCACTTGCACAGTCTCGGGTCGGGAAAGTGGGTCCGAGTCTTCCAGAGGACGGGGAGACAGGCCGATTCTCTAGAGTAAGAAATAAAGGTGGGCAGAGTCCGGTCTTCCAGCCAGCCCTACCACAGGCTTTCTGCGGTCTTAAGAAAACCACACTCCCCATCTTCAAGCCGAAGTGTCCCCACCTGTAAAATGAGGACGTTGAAGTTGAAAGCGCAGCTCTGTAGGTTCTTCCAGGCCTGGATTTCTCTTGGGGTCCCTGCCTCTGGGTCAGCGTTGGCCACCTGGCCTGACCCTGAGGAAGCAGACCCAGGTCAGGGAGGAGGGAAGGACCCAGGAGAGATGGTCTGCAATGCCCAGACAGTGGGGCCAGGTCCCAGAAAGATGCCACCCTCCTGGATAGCGGGCCGGAGCTTCCCGGGCCTCATTCTCTGGCTGGAGTGATTGTCTCTGGGGTCTCAGCAGCTTCAAAACCAGAGATCAAGCTCCAGGAGATTGGCCAGCTATGGTGACGGCTGGGAGAAGGTTGGACTGGTAATGCTGGAGGAGGTGAGAGGTGTGCTTGAGCTCTCTCTTTCTCTCTCTCTCTCTCTCCCTCACACACTCTCTAACCTGGAGTTCAGCTCCAATGCTTTCCTGCCCTGCTTTGTCCTGGGGGCTGAGAACACAGCAGTGAGGGTTGGAGCAGCTGCAGCTCCCAGGGCACATGTGGTCTACATATTGATCAAGGAATGACAGGAGTAAGAGTCAGAGGGCAGAGGCTGAGACAGGAGGATCACAGGTTCGTGCCCAGCCTCAGCTACTTAAACCCTCCGCAACTTAGTGAAACCCTATTTCAAAATGAAGACTAAAAATAGGGCTGGGGATGTAGCTCAGTGATAGAAAGCCCCTGGGTTCAATCCCCATATCGAAAAAAATAAAAAAAAAGAGTCAGAGGACATTCCTGCCTTTCTTTGCATCTGTTGTCGGCCTTGGTTTTCCGCTGACATGGCTCAGTTTCTCACTTCTTTCAGGTTCCAGCTCAAGCAAGCAGCTTCTCAGAGAAGCCAAGAGCCTAGAAACCTCCCACCTTTTTAGAATAGCCCCACCCCTCACTCTGGAAGCCCCTCCCTGCTCCCTGACATCAGTCAGCAGGCTGGCCTTGTGCATTCTCTGATCCTCTGGAAGACAGGCCCTTGCGTTACTTTCGTCCACATCTGCAGCACCTGAGCCTGGGTCTGCACCACGCAGAGGAAGACACGGGTGGCGGGAGGATGGTCTGATCAGCTGGACTTCACTTCCATCCGTTCTCTCACGGTTCATCCCGCCTCTTGCTCGGTACTTTGGTACTTCTGCAGCTCTTCCTAGGTGCCAGGCGGCACCCCTGTGCTGGGGTTGGAGAATGAGCAGGGGCCATGGCTTATCCCTGCCCGTGGCCGGCGCCCAGCTCAGGGTGTGGTGTGCGGCTGCATCTTTATTGATTGAGAGACCTGGGAATGAACGACTTCATTATTGTGTGCCCGTCCCGTGCTACACGTTGTGTGGGATCCAGACAGGGAAGCAAGGTCCCTCCTGGGTCCCAGGGGATTGTGAAGATTGGGACTAGTACGCGGCACCCTAGTTCTCCTCCTAGTTCTGCAGAACTGGTTAAATAAGCCTGACTCCAGGTGGGACGTGCTGACCTGCATTATCTACCTTCTTGCTAACCTCAGTCCCCAGCGCTTGGGGAACAGCACTGCCGGGCACATAGTGGGTCCTCAGGAAAAAGCTCAGTGGGTGCACTGATGTGAGGTGAGGCTCTGTGGGTGGTGTGTGACCCCTCTCCTGCTCACTGAGCACCTACTATGCATCTACCACCGATGCCTTTGAGATCAACAGCTTCTCTGGAGGCCAGCATGCCTGCAAAGCAATGTATCCATGGCTCATCTGCTTCCATAGGGAGCAAATTATGCAGTCCCCGAAAGTCCCCGCCAGCTGAGGATTTCCACTCTTCTGCCTCACCCCTGAAACGTCTACATAGGCCTGGCGGTCACTGTCCACCCAGTTTCCCGGCTTGTTGTCTTCTGCCTCACAGAGCTGGCCGCCTGAGGGCCGCCTGGGGGATCCTCTGTCCCCTTTCACTGGGTGGCTAATGTCGCAGTGTCTTAGGAACCCTGTTCCTGCCTGGTCCCTGACTCTGAGCCAGAACCACTACAGCGAAAGACTGGGCATGAAGAATTGACAACCAGGAAACCAGATGCTTCCCTGGAATTCTTATCAGCGTCCATGTCCTCTTTCCAGCTGAGTGGGAGCTCCTGGAAGGCCATGTGCCTCATTTCCCTCCCCTGCTAGGAAAACGCAGGCAGCCATCTGCGATCTTTTATTGAATTGGATTTAATGCTGGATGACAGTGCTGGGCTCCCCAGCCCAGGGGCCAGGGCTCAGAGGCCGAGCACAGTCACACTGGATGCACCTGTTTTATGGACGGGAAGTGTGAGCCCTCTCGAGAGTTCTCTGTGCTCTCAAAAGCTTCCCACGGGTGCTTTGGGCTGCCCGCAGTGGGGCAGGCCTCCCGGGCACCAGCCGCTACGCACCCAGATTGGGAGTGGGGCTTGGCTAGGCTTGGTGTTCAGCCACTGACCTGCAGCCCAACATTAGGAAATGCCTCCCCTTGCCTGGAAATGGCAAGTATTGCCTGCGCCTTACCGTGGGGGAAAACGGGCTTCTACCAACCCTGGTCTCTCTTTACTCTTCCTTCAAAACCTGCCTGAAACCCACTCCCATCCTCCTGGTGACTGTGACTCTTCTTCTGGACTCTTCTCTAAGGCTGTAGGCTTATCCAACCCAGGATCCAAAGGTCACCTCCTCCTGGGAGTCTTCCTTGGTTTCTCTCCACCCCTTGACAGTTCAATTGGCCTGTAGTTCTCTGATAACATCTATCTCCATATTCTCCCATATTATCTTTACATGATTGCAGTGGCTTCTCCCTGACTCTGTGGGGTCTGATGATGCTCATCCAGGTTCTCCTCCCCACCCCCAGTTACTGTGCAGATCTTCCGTCCTCATTGTAAAGGCGCACATGCCCAGAAGCCAGCACCACATGCAAGTTTCTTTGTCCCTGTCTCTAGTGACACACTCTTCCCCAGAGTCTCAGATACGTAGGGGTTTGGATACTTGGAGTTTTTACAAAATGTCCTTTTTTTTTTTTTTTTTTTTTTTTTTTGCGGTACTGGGTATTGAACCCAGGGACATTCGACTTCCGAGCTACACCCCTACAACTACTTTTTATTCTCTATTTGGAAACAGGGTCTCACTAAGTTGAGGAGGGCCTCACTAAGTGGCTGAGGCTGGCCTCGAACCCGCAATCCTCCTGTCTCGGCCTCCCAAGTACTGGGATTACAAGTGTGTAATCCACGCCCGGCTAAAATGTACTTACTTAAATGACCAATGGTTGGGTTATCTGTTGTGTCCCAGGTTCTGTGTTCGGTGTGGGTACACACGGATGAGACAATGACAACATCCCGATGTGTACTACAGCATGGATAGGGGCAGAGTAGCTAACCAGAGTCAGGTGACCTTTGAGTTGCACCTAGAAGGACAAGGAGATCCTGGATCAGGCAGAAATGGGGCAGAGGAGAGCACAGGACACAGGCCTAAAAGCAGCCCAGCTTGCACAAGCCTGGGTGCAGGCGGAGCCCCGAGCTTAGGGCTGTGATATAAAACCCAGGATCTTCTTTTACTCCCTGCCCCTTCCACTCCTTTTCCTCCCCAGCTTCCTGCCAAAGGCTGAGCCTTAGCTCATCATGCTGGGATGCAGAAGGGAGTCAGGCTACCTGGGTTCAAATCACACCACCAACTTACCTCATCTGTAAACAGGTAAGTCTCCCTCTAAAGGTAGCACTTGGCACAATGTCGAGTCAAGGCCTGGACCAGGAGCAGAGGCAAGTAAAGATGCAATATACTAGGGGATGCCAGAAAAGAATTCAGTAGTGGAGATAAATATCTAAGGGAGTGCTGACAAAAAGCTCCTTGAATAATCGACATAGTATTTCAATGCAATACTTTAAAAGCATCTAAATTAATGCAAAAAAAAAAAAATCTGCCATGAACAAAATACCAAAAATGTAAATAAAGACAGGACGTGCCTGGCACAAAATATGCAGCTCAGAAAACACCAGCTATGATTGGACAGACAGTTCTGGGCCTCCAGGGGCCGTGGACTCCTGACAACTGGAGGAAACCCATGGACCCTCTCCCGGGAACAATGCACAGTTCGCACACCGTTTTGCAGTGTCCCTGCACCGTCTGGGGTTCCTCCACCCAGAGGTTAAAATCTCCGGCGACCGCGGGGGTCCGGGGGTGTTCCTGGTGGTGGTGGTGCGCGCCATCCAGCCGCCTGCGGGTTCTCTGGTCCCAGCCTGGCCTTCCTCCTGGCAGCCAAGGGTGCTCTGCCCCCTGCAGGCAGCAGCGCACAGCTATGCGCTCCCTCCCCCGCTCCGGCTCCGGACTTTTCCTCAAGTTTGCTGAAACCAGACACCTTGCTCCACCGAGCCCGCATGCTGCTGCGGTTTAAAAGGCCGCCTTCTGAGCCCCCTCCCCGCCCCCAGCGGAGACTTCAAAAGGCCCGGCGGGCGCCGCGGCCCCAGCACCTATGAGCCGCCCCCGGCGCCCGGAGCTCGAGCGGGAGCCCCAGGACGCAGAGCCTCCGAAGTCCGAGCGCAGGCGGACCGGGCTGGCTGCACAGTCCCGCGCGCCCATGCCCCTCCCGGCGCCTCTGCGCTCCGCGCGCCCTTGCGCCGTTTAGGGAAGGGGACCACACACCCCCGCCCCCGCGCCCGGGGCTGCGGGGACCCATGAATACAAATGCCGTTAGGAGCCCGTGGAAGGATCGACCGGCCAGCCTCGCACTTAGTGACCCAGTAAGTGCCCGGGGGCTCGCGGAGCGCGGGGAATACTGGTGTGAGTGTGTGCGCGCGTAAGGGCGCGCGCGTACGCAGAGGTGGGTTCAAGCCTGGATAGTGAGCGCGTGTGTGCACGAGTGTGGTAGGTACTGGAGGGGGAGCTGTACGGGCGTGAGGGTGTGCGTGCACAAGTGTATGCCCTTGGGTGTGTAGTGGGCTGAGTGTGCACGTGGGAGTGTGTACACATGGCGTTCTCGCAGATGTGTAGGTTGAAGAGGAGGAGGATCTGGCCAGGGGAGCGTGCATTTGTGCGAGTGTGTGTGGAGTCCGAGTGTGCACGGAATCCAGACATCCAGCGTGTGCTTCGCGCGAGCCCAGGAGTGTGTGACTGCATGTGAACGAATGTGAGCTTTGTGTCTGAGCTTGGAGTAATTGTAGCTGTGTGCGTGTGTGTGTGTGTGTGTGTGTGTGTACCAGTGAATAAGTGTGAGATTGCCCGCGACGGAGGCACCGGGGTGGAGATTGATGGAGTTTTAGACTCAGGGCCCGGCTGGGATTGCGAGAGTGAGAATTTGCCCTGGTGTTTGCAGCTAGCCGGTCAAGGAGTACAGCTCGGATGTGGGATCCCCGGAGTCAATGGTCCACTCTGGCGGTTAAACCCCCGTTTCTGACCGAAGGGAGAGGGGAGAGGAAGGTGACCAACATTTCACACGCCCACCCTCTGGTTTTCCAGGGAGCTCTGAATCTGGGGGCGCACCATTTTTTGGTCTGCATAGAGGCTCAAGACTCGGGTTGCTGTGGGAATCTGGACACCGAGTCCTGGCTCCAGTCTGTCCCTGCAACTCAGCGACCCTTTCTGGAGTGGAATTTGTCCCCTTTCTCCCTCCACCCCGTCGCCCAGTTGGAGGATCCCCCCCCACCTCCATAATTCAGAAATTCCTTAATCACGGAATTGTGAGCAGTCATCGTGCAGCTTGGGCAATCCCCAGGCTCCCAGAATCTGCTTCCCGATCTTTACAAGGAGGAGGGGGCGGTGTTCCCGCGGGGCCGTCGCGGACCGGCTGAAGCTGTGTCCCCAGCCGCGGCCGGCAGGGGGCAGCAGGGGGCAGCAGAGGGCGGCCCGGCGCGGGGAGGGGGGAAGGTGGAGAGCTGCCGCGGGCCGAGACTTTAAATCGCCTTCATTTCCCCCAAATCCTTCCTTTTCCTCTCCTCCCCCAGGCCGGCGGGAGGCAGCTTCCACCGCCCTCCGCGCGCCCTCGCCCGGCCTTGCTCTGCCTCCAGGGACCGCCAGCAGCCCGCCTCCAAAAGTTTGATCATCTCTTTCCTCTTTTTCTTGCTTCTTCCTTTTCAGTGGAAGCAGAAAAAGAGCCAGGCAGGGGCGAGCGCGGCACCGGGACTCCTGGGACCATGGGCCTGGCGCGGGCGCCTGCGGGGCCCCGGCCGCGCTGCCCGCTTGCTCCGGCGCCCCTGGGCGTGGGGCTGCGCTGCGGGCGTGGGGGCCGCGCTCTCTGAGCCGGCCTGGCGCGGCGGGGCGGGGGGCTGGCCGCCCCATGGGGCGCGCCCACACTTGCCCCCCGGGCTCGGGAGCATGAAGTAGGGCCCTGCCATGGGAGCGGGATCGACGCGGGGGGCCCGAGGCACAGCGGCGGCGGCACGCGGGGGGTGAGTACGAGCTCGGGGACGCCCCCTCCCCAGCTTCCTGCCGCCGCACTCCGGAGTGGGCTGGGATTGCCCGTCGCGCCGGACGCTTCCAGCGGAACGTCAGCTTCCTGTCCCTGCTTCCCCGCGAGGCGGGACGCCAGGGGTTAACAGGGGCTGCGCCCCGGACCACGCGAGGGTTGGTGAGCGCTGCCCGCCCCGCAGAGCCGGGATGGACTCTCGGGTCCCTTAGGCGAGAGCCGAGCCGCGAATATCCTGCCCCGGGGCTTAGGAGTGGGGGCGGTAGGGGCGCCAGGAGCGCCTGATAAGGGGAGGGGGGAGCTTTGGGAATCTTCGGAGCGCTGTCTATGTCTGTGTCTGCAGGACCTGAGCCTGTTTATCTCTGGTTCCATGTTCCCTCTGTTCTTGAGAGGCTGGGGGCAAGTTTCTAGGTCTCCGGGTCGGGGATTCAGCTCCCGGCTCAGTGTCTGTGTGGCTCTGCACGTCTCCTCGTTCTGGAAGTCTCTGCTGCTGCTGCTGCATTTGTGTCTGCCTGGATCTGGGTGTCTCCGAGTTTCCCAGCTTTGAAGGGGGGGGGAGACCTCTCAGTTCCTGTCCTCTCCAAAGACCGAGAGCCAGCATGTCAGAGCAGAGGAGCGCTGGGAGATCACCAAGTCCAGCCTCTCATGTACAGCCGGGGATGGAGGCCAGATACTGGCTGGGAATCTCCAAGGCGGGGCTGCACACAGCTGGCACCCCGGGGCTGGGATTCCCAGCTTGTGCAGAAGTTGAGAGAGAGAGTGTGCAAGAACAAGTCACTGCTGTGTGTGTGTGTGAGTGGGCAAGGACGGGAGCAGCCCCTCTGGACCCTGGGGTCTGCACTCATGAGCTGGGCTTGCATCCTGCTGGACCCAGGGCTCCCCCAGGCTGGTCTGGGTGGGGGTCCCGCCCTACCCCACCCTGCCCTGCTCCCTCTGGAATGGGGGATGCTGCCCCCTCCCTTCCCCATGTCTTGGAAAAATCTGGCTGGCTGATGTTCCCCCACCACAGACACACACACACACACACACACACACACACACACACACACAGCACCAGTGAGCACACTGCTGACTCATTTTCTCCAGAAGACCCTGTGCCAGGGCAGATGCCAGCGCGGTTGGGCAGAGAACTAGTGCCAGGCAAGTGCCCCAGCGCGGGGCCCACACTTTGGGCAAGTGGTCAGTCACACTGTTTAGAGGCCCAGCCTCTGACTCCTGGCCTCCCTGCCTCCTTGACCACTGCAGTGCCTGATCCTGGGTTCTTCAGCTCCAGCATGTCTGCCAGCTTTGCTCCCCGGCCCCTCTTTCCAGAGCAGGCTCCTTGACACATCGGGGAGCCATCCTTTCCTCTGTGCTTCCAGAACATTCTCCTCCCTTGTGTTTCCACCTACCCTTCCAGGCTCCTGGGGTACAGTGGACAGGGCAGCCCTCCAAACACCATCCTGTTTCTCTGCCCTTTTACTTTGGTGGCAGATTCTCTTCCCCGAGCTCTGCATCCAGGGACCCTTCTGATACCCCCTGGGCCTGGGCAAGCACCTGGAGCGCCAGTCTATTGGCTGGGAACTGCTCTGGGCTGCCTCGTGGGAGGCGGGCTGCTGGGGGTAAGGGGGGGCGGGCCGCCGGGCAAGCAGGAGCCCTGCAAACAGGCAGGCTCCAGTTTGAATCCTGACCCTGCCCTGCGAGCGCGGGCAAGCCTCTCACCTCTCTGCTTCTCGTTTTCCTCATCCACACAATGGGCACCTTCATGCCCAGCTAGCAGGGTTCCGGGAGGGTGAACGGAAGCAAGCTTGTAAAGGGCTGAGAACAGGGCCTGGCGTGCACTAAGTGTTCAATAAATGGCAGCTGTTATTGGTATCACCAGTCACTCCATCTTGAATGGCGTGTGAGTCAATGGGAAAGGCCTAGGCTGCATCCTGTCCAGACAGATGACCTGTCTGTGTTCCCGTGGAGGGGGTGTAAGGTGTAGACAGAGGACTCGGGGCGTGGCCATCTGGGCACACCGTCTGGCAGGCCGGACAGGCGCTCTCTGGCTCCCAGCCACCCGGTGGGAGGATGGCCAAGCGTAGTGTCCACAGGGCGCCTCCCTTGGGGCTCCTGTGCCCTGGATCTCCGAGTCCTGAGTGTCCAGGTGACAGGGATGAAGAGGAACCATCCTTACAGGCCATGAGTTCTGGCAGCCCAGCTGCCCGGGAGCAGCCACGTCTGCTGTGTTGGCAGGGGGCCTCTGCAGGGTACAGGAGTGCCTGGGTTCCTTCCCCAGAGGCTGCGTGGCCGGGCCCCTTCCACGGTTCCCTTCCCATGGCGGTGGCTGCCCGACCTCCCCGGCACCACGCGCTGCTCTTCCGGACATTCTGGAGCCCTGGGTTCACCGAGCCAAGGCCCGCGAGGCGGCGGTGCAAACAGAAGTCTGGGAGAACAAAGCCCAGAGCCAGCGGCAGCACTAAACGTTATTAGCAGTAGCTAAACAGGATTGGAACAGAAGACGAGGAGCGGCAGGGCTTCCCTCCGGGAGCCAACTTTCCAGGCCTGGAGCTCACTGAGATGGTTCACTGGCTCCCCAGCTGCATTGCTGCTTCTGTTGGTGAAGGCGGGGACTCTGGTCTCTGGCAAGTGGGGAGTCCCCACAAGCCTCCAGTTTCTGCTCCACGGGAGACAAGTCAGAGGAAAAGTCTGTTTAGTGGTGGTCTCAAAGTGCTGTGTGGGTCTGGGTAACTCACTTCCCCTCTCTGGGCCTTGGTGGCCCATCTCTGCAAAGAGGCAGTGGGAGTAGCATCTGACCTGTAGATAATCAGGGATTTTCTCCCACTCGGAGGGATAGGCTCTGTACTTGGGTAGTTTATGAGCCAAGTGCACGCCCCTCTCTGCGGGGGCGAGCAGCGCTGCTGCAGGTGGGTGAATGGGTAGATGTTTTCGCAATGGTTGTTCAGGGCTTCAAGTCTCAGGTTAGAAGCCTCACAGAGGAAGCCAAACGGAGGATGAGATTCGTTTCTGTCTCTTCAGCGAGCCTTCTTTCTTTTGACTTTGAGGATTTAAGCTACATCCCTCTGATTTCTCCTTTAGTGCTCTGCAGAGCTGTCACTTAGCTTAGCCACAGCCAGAGCGGTCAGTCAGAAGGACACGACAAGTGAGTTTCCCTAGTCTTCCAGATTTGGAGACTGCGGAAAGACAGAAAGTACAGTCAATGTATCTACTGCAGGACTTCTCAGAGCCTTTGGTGTGCATATATGCGGTGGGAAGTATAAAGACAAGGATGCAGGCGACAGGTCTGCCCCAGTCCACCTGGCCGCTTTGCTAGAGTGTCTCCCTGGCAGAAAGTAGTGCTGAAGAGTGAGGCGTTAGGAGTTATGACCTTGAGGAAGAAGTCCCTGCCCACCCTGGCCTCAGTTTCCCCATTTGTCATATTAAACAAAGCCTCCTATTGTGCCCTCCCAGGGCCAACAAGGCTGCTACTGGCTTCACGTGGGCAGCTCACCCCAGAGGGCTTAGCCCTGTCCTTCCAGCCAGCAACCCAGTGCAGCTGGGCGCTCTGACCTTTGCCCCGGTGAGCTGGAAGACGCAGGCCCATGGCCATGCCTGCAGATCGGAGAGGATGAGGAGGGACCGGGCGTTATCCAGGAGCAACCCTGGAAGCGAGTCAGAGCTGGGGAAGAGCTTTGGGAGGACGCTTTTTAAAGTCCAGAGTTCTGGAATACCAGGTGATATTCATTCATCCTGCAAACACCTACTGGACATGGTGGTGTGTCTGCCAGGGGCAAGAGTGGATGGACAGATGTCTTGGCCCTTCTGGGACTTAGTCCAGGAAGGGAAATAAGCAGGAAAACCCAGTGACCAGGCATGTGATTCCCAGCATGGTGGGGCTAATGGATGTTGGTGTCTAATGGATGTGTAGGAGCTCACCAGGCAAAAGAGTCATGTGCAGGTGATGGGGGGCATGTGCAAAGGCCCCAAAGCCTGAGAAGGCTTTGGAGGGACCATTAGCAGCAGCCGAGAGCTGTTTCAGCCAGTTTGCCTTATGTTGCAAGGAATCAAAGACCCAATTCAGCATGATTTAAGCAATAATGGGGTTATTGCTTTCCATATCAAGAAGCCCCAAGGCAGGACAGTGCTGGAGTTGGTTAATGCAGCATTTCAACCATGTCATCAAACACCCACTCTTTTTCCGTTCTGCCACCCTCAAGGGCTCAGAGCTTGTGACCTCACGTATGCCAAGCGGCTGCAGCAGCTCCAAGCAGGACGTCCTCACTCGACATGCAGAGACTAGGAGAAAACCTTCCTGCTGTCCCTTCAAAACGCTTTTGCAGGTGCTCGGCAGGCACCGCTCACTCCTGTCTCATTGGGTCACATGCGCATGCCTCAACCAGTCACTCCCATGGCAGATGAAGTCCCCGGGATGGGCTTCGTCTTCTCCAGATTCCCCCAGTTGTCCTCTACAGTCCGCGTCTCCATGAGCTCGAGGGAAAGCGGGATGGCTACGTAGAGAAGCACCAGTGTCTTCCAAGTCAATGAGTGCTATTGATCATAATTGCAATTAAATTTGCAAGTAGAGGAAGCTAACAGGGCGTGTGCCACTTTCCCAAGGCACTCGGGAAGCCGGGAGGAACCACGGGGCTCCAGAAGTCAACCCTGGCGACGGCTTTCCTGGGTTGCACGGCTCCCCAGTGGCACACCATCCCAGCTTTCCTCTTGGGAACAGACCCTGAGCCTGTCCACCGCAGCCTCTACCATCATTGCATCCCGGTCACCGCTGGTCCCGCGCTCGCCGCCCTGCCCTCTGCCTGCCTGGAGACCAGATGCCCCGATGGCTTCGGGTATCACCGAGGCTGCTCCCACAGGAAGGCTAAATCAGATGTTGCCTCTGCCCATCTTGGCAGGAGCCACTAGTAGAGCTTTAACCCTTCCTGTCCCAGTGCGCGGCCGGCAGGGGCTGTCTAGGGAGCACGTCCGTCTCTGGTGTCAAGCTGAGCCCGGAACATGCATGCACTGATTTAATCTTTATGCCTGGTGTGCAGGATAGAAGTGTCAGCTCACGCTGTGGAAGCTGAGGTAGGCCCAGGGAGGCTGAGTGCTTCTCCTGGGGGTCACAGAGCTGGAAGGGCCACGGCTAGGTTTGCACCTGGCTCTCTCTGCCTGCCTCCTGTCTCGCCCTCTGCTTTCTGTCCTGATTCCCATCAGCAAAAAGCCAGGTGGGCAGCTGCCTTAGCACACTGCCGGGCCTGGTTCGGGGTCTTCCTCACCCAAGCAGGTCAGTCTGGTCTTCCCAGGGACCTTTTAGCCCTGGCTAGGGCCTTACAAAGGGTCTCAGGATCGTGTGACCACATGACAGATGGGAAGATTGAGGCCTGGGAAGGGGGTAGGACTGGCCGCTGGTTGCTCAACAGGTCAGCTCCAGATTTCGAGCTGGACCAGGGTCTCCTGACGCCCAGTGCAGGGCTTCCTGCCCAATGACCTTGGCTTTGTTATCTGAAGCGCAAGTTGCCTTTGTACCAGGGAGGTGCCTGGGAGCCCCTGGGCTCTGCTGGGCTCCTGGAGCCTACGTCTCGCCGCCTCCCCCCTCCATGGCGAGCCGGGGCTGGGACCCTGCTGGGCGGTCACCGCTGGCTCCCCGGCCGGATCTGGGCACGAGGGTTGGAAGCTGATGCCGTGTGTCCTTGTGTTTGCCCGTCTCTAGGGGGTTTCTCTTCGCCTGGATCTTAGTCTCGTTTGCCGGTCACCTGGCCTCCACCCAAGGAGCTCCTGAAGGTAATTCTCTCTTCTCTTTGTCTGGGGGAAGACAAAGGAGGGCGGAAGGGACCTGAGAATGCGGGAGCAGGCATCCTCGGCCTCCCTGGAACTCAGCGTCTCGGCTTCCCCGTCAGGAGAATGGAGCTGGCCGGGGCGCGTTCTCTCGGGGAGCTTTGTGAGGGGCAGCAGGGGCTCAGCATAGACATGGGGAAGGGCTGGGGAGGCGCTTTGGTTCCTCACTTGTCCTCATTGCTCCTACGGGCACGCTGCTGAGAGGAGACACCGAGGCCGGAACTGCCATTTCCCAGGCCTGGGGCCCATCCTGTCCTTCCTGTGAGACCGGCTCTTCCTGCCCGCGCCCGAGGAGCTGTCCAGGGGGCCGGGGCGGCGGTGGGCCGGTTGCACAGCTGCCCATGGAAACTGAAACCTCTCTCACATCTGTTTGTCAAGTGGCCACCAGGCCTCTTGAAATAGCTGCCCTTCCCCCCTCCACACTGCCTGGGTTCGGGGGCAGGCGGCGGGCGCGTTGGGAGTCCTCCTGGCCTGACCTGGCCACTGAGGAGGGATTGGGCCCCCCGGGAGGGAGGGCCGTGCCCGGAAGAGACTCTTGCTGCCCGGCAACGTTTTGTGCAAATGTCAGATTTTCCGGGCTCGCTGTTTCCCCTACAAAGTAGGTGAACAGCTGTCCAGAGTCCTGAGTCAGGCGCTGAGGGGGCTGGGGAGCGGCTGGAGCTGTGTGGAGCCAGGTTTATGTAATAAAGGCATCTCGCCGGGGCCAGCTGGCTGAGCCCGTCCAGCTTGGCTTTGGGCTGAGTTCATTCCCTGTCTCCCATTTCTTCCCCCGCAATGGGATTCTGGAAGTGTCTCCACTCTGCCTTCCAGTGAATCTGGGCGGCTCCTGAGAGGTGTGACATAGAGGCCAA
>PVLC010039137.1:0-14426 GCA_004027655.1 Graphiurus murinus
ACTGGGGATTGAACTCAGGGGCATTCTACCTCCGAGCTATACCCCCAGCCCTATTTTTTATTCTTTATTTTGAAACCGAGTCTCACTAAGTTGCGGAGTGCCTCACTAGGTAGCTGAGGCTGGCCGCGAACCCGGATCCTCCGGTCTCAGCCTCCCGAATGCTGGGATTACAAGCGTGCGCCACCACGCCCGGCTCTGTGTAGGATTTTAAAAATAACCAATTATAGGCCTTAAAATCCAGCGAGATCTCAACAAGTGGATCTCATTACTATTGATACAGAAATAGTATCCCACTCTAAAAAAGAAAAGCATAAGGAATTCATTCACTTTTTGTACATTTTAACCTCACTTTGGAGAGAATTAGCCGAGATTATAGAGAAGATTCCCTTGCAAAAAGGGACAGAGGCACACTGGATATGGTCTATACTGTAAGAATGGCAAGGATTTTTAAAATATGCATTTTCTTTGTTAAGAAAGCAGTTAAGCTTTTGAGTGGACTAAATATTTACTGGAACCATACTATGTTGATGGAACTATGGAGGATAAAACATGAACTCAAGATTTCTGGTCTTACTGAAAAAAAAAAGTTGCACTGCTTCCAATATAGTAGTACTAATGTAAGCACATATATGGTACTTTCATGGTTTACAACATCTCTTTGGGTCCTCGTAATATTTGCAGGGAAAACAAAATAGATATTTTCTCTATTTTAAGGATTGGAAAGCTAAGATTAGAAAAAAACTAACCTGAAACTAATATGGCAAATAAGTGGTGAAGGTGGAACTAAGATTTAGATTTAAGTCACCATCCAAAGCACTTTAACTTCTACTTAAGAAACAAAGAGTGGCCAGCGTGGTGGCGCACGCTTGTAATCCCAGCATTTGGGAGGCTGAGACCAGAGGATACGGGTTCGAGGCCAGCCTCAGCTACCTAGTGAGGCACTCCACAACTTAGTGAGACTCGGTTTCAAAATAAAGAATAAAAAAAAAAAAATAGGGCTGGGGGTATAGCTCGGAGGTAGAATGCCCCTGAGTTCAATCCCCAGTACCGCCAAAAAAAAAAAAAAAAAAAAAAAAAAAAAAAAAAAAAGAAACAAAGAGTGGGAATGATGAGGCTGTTTCAAGTATTGAGAAAAGTTGGGGAGAGGCAAGTAAATTACTAATTTCTTAAGGAAAAATTTTAAAAGTCAAAATTTTATTAGGTAACAATTTATGGAGGCTGAAACTTAGTTCAAAGGATTTCTATTGCCTTAAAGCTTAAGATAGTATCTACGTTTACAAAGGATGGGAAAATGATCTATAATACAAATATAAAAACTAAATTTTTCAGTCTTGTTTGGTTTTAATGTTTTTAACAAGAAAAAAGAATCACTGATTTTATCCAGGTAACTCCCCATCTAAAACATCTTTACTTTCTCCAGCACCTAATACTAAACCTGATATACAGAACCTATTTACCAAAGCCTGCTGAATGAAAGAGTGCTCTTATGCTATATTCTTGATCTCTACACCACAAAATATAGAATAACATAGCCAACTGATTAATGCAGCTATAACCTGAGTGAGACACCACTATTCACCTGGTAACGTACAGGAAACACAATAAGCTGAGAGAAATAACATTACCTTAGAAATATACTTTATAAATTTAGAAAATTCAAAGAGATTTTCATGTAAATGAATTTTCAAAATAACCTATAATTAGCCTCTAAGTCACCATAACTTGTCTTAAAATAATCTTAATGCATATATTTGAATAGAAATTTCTTGTTCTTTCTTCCCTGCCTTAATCTGCAACAATATAACTTTTTCCTGATGACTTAAGTTCATCAATGTAAATATCAATTATCGGACTGTTCCATAACACAGTGACTGTTGTTGGAGTTACTGCAGGATTTCCAACTGTTTGTCCTTTCACTAATTCATTGTGGACTTTTTTTTTTTTTTTTTTGCAGTACTGGGGATTGAACCCAGGGACATTCTACCTCTGAGCTATACCCCCAGTCCTATTTTTTATTATTTTTTTTGAAACAGGGTCTCACTAAGTTACGGAGGGCGTCATTAAGTAGCTGAAGCTGGTGGTGAACCCAGATCCTCCGGTCTCAGTCTCCCAAGTACTGGGATTACAAGTGTGTGCTGCCACACCCAGCTTCTGGACTACTTTTAAAAATTAGGTTCTGAGCTGGGTGTGGTGGTGTACACCTGTAATCCCAGTACTTGGGAGGCTGAGACAGGAGGATTGCAGGTTCGAGGACAGCCTCAACAAGTAGCGAGAAAAGGTCTCATCAACCTAGTGAGGCCCTATTTCAAAATAAAAAATAAAGTAAGCCAGGCATGGTGGCCCATGCTTATAATCCCAGTACTTGGGAGGCTGAGACTGGAGGATATGGGTTCGGGGCCAGCTTCAGCTACTTAGTGAGACTCTGTTTCAAAATAAAGAATAAAAAATAGGACTGGAGATGTAGCTTGGAGGTAGAATGCCCCTGGGTTCAGCCCCCAGTTCACTCAATCAATCAATAGTAAATATAGTGCTCAGAGGTACACTGAGTCCAATCCCCAGCACCACAAAAACTGTAGGTTCCCTATTGCCTGCTCCCCTATTGTCACTTACAGGCCACCAGCACCCTAGTCAAGGTTCTTTAAATGTCAGTTTAGACCAACACATCAGTTAATATACTTAACTTTACACAGATTCTAAATCAAGCCACCGTGTATCTATTTTCACGGCTGTAAGGCCTGGCTCAAAGGCTTTTCTTCTTTCACTTCCTAGTTCTGAGAACAATTCTAGGCTCTAGCTAGAAGTTTGTCCAGAAAATAACAATTACAATAGCACTTATTTTAGCATGTTTTCTTTGCTTTTACTGTACCATAAGGAAAAATATATAAATGATAGTCACACAACACACCAAACAACCACACAGGCAGAAACGGCAGAAGATACTTCACAGTACGTGCCGTATGGACAATTACCTAGCCAATTATTAGCCAGGAGTCAGCAAACCAGGTCGAGAGCCAAAGCCAGCCCACAGACAGGTTATTTTTGTGTGGCTCTTGAACTAAGCAAACAAACAAGAACTTCTGACAGATACTACAAGTACTTTGCAGGGCCCAAAGTATTTATCTAGTACTACACAGAAAGTTTGCTGACCCTTGATCTAAGATGTATAAACAAACACCTACAAGCTACCCATTTTACTTACCTAAAGCTTAAGCTATTAACATGCCAAGCAGATGCATACAGTGATGGGTTCCTAAAGATACAGCCAACACATCTGGTACAGTGTTTCCTATTCCTCTTCTGACCACACCCTGGGGCTTAGCTAAAATCTCTACCTAACCTTTCTTTCTCCTCATACTTGCCCTTGGATGCTCTCAGACTGGTCTCCTTGCTACTGCTTTCAACTATGCCTGTCAATCTCTCTTGGAATGACTTTCCCTTTGATATATAAATCCTTCCTAAGTTTCAAGTTTAACTTCCTCCAAATGCCAGGATTGTTCTAGCCCTTGGTGTGCTTTAAATTATAGTTGGTATTACACACTTTAATATGTGTTTTACTAATGATCTCCTGTTTAATCTAGTTATCACCGATTAGTTGTAAACCAATTGAAGGAACACATCATATTGCTTTCATATCCTTGCTTTGACAGTATTTCATCATTCTCTGAATGCATGCCATCTCCCAAGTGCACCCCTCTATCTTGAAGAAAAAATAGCTTGAGGGTTTGTAATGCATGATAAGTAAAAACACTGAGAGATGACACCCATAAAGGAACCTGATGGAAGACCATAGGCTACACTGCAAACTTGGTAAATATTAAAGATAAGCAAAGCCACAATATAAGTAAACACATGTAATAAATACACGTAATAAATATTAGTCATATTAGAGACATGTAAAACTGCCTTCTGTGAAAGGACAGAAGATTAAGAATCAAGATGTGAAGAGACTACTGAATAATACTCTGAAATAAAAGTAAGACCAAGTATCAGGAAAATTATAAATGCTTACACATAAAAGAACAAAATTTGCCTTTCAACACTATTGGTCAGTAATTTCCTTTTAATAAGTTGCTCTTGACATTGGTACATTTGAGGGCCATGTTTCTTGTTTTTATGTGATAAAGCAGTAAAAAGCTCAACGGAACAGACACGCACAGTATTCTAAATTTTAGGATTTACAATACTGTAAATTTATTTGAAGTTGTCTAGAGATTGCCGCCCCCCCCAAAAAAACCTCACCAATCACGATTACCTGGCTAATAAATTTGGAAATCATGTGCATATCTTTATGTCATCTTCAAAGATACAATCTGGACTCAGCGGAAAAAATATACCAAAAATGCTTTATTAAAAAAAAAAACATGTTTTGGTTACATTACCAAATTATACTTTAAAAATATAGGCAAAATATAAAAATGAAAAGAAAAAAGAAAAATGTAGGCAAAATACAGAGTGTACAAGCCTTGGATGTATGAACATAAAAAAGATACAAATTTTCAAAATAAGCATAAATATTACGCATGAGTCTAAATTAAAAATAAACAATTATAAATTAAATGCCCTTTACCTAAGTAAAGCTACAAAAAACATTGAGAATATTAATTATGCATCCCCCCCCCCCCCGTGGGTTTTATAGGATCTCTCAGCACTTAACCTATGCTTTGTTGGTCAGGGAAGAGGGAGAAATTTTTTCTTAATTAGTAATAAAATATACTTAGTATTATAACAAGAAAAAGGAATCATTAAACGTGATAAACCAGCTCTCAATTACTCACAATGAAGATAAAACAAATGACATCAAAGAACCTGTTTTTTAAAAAATGATCTCATTAATTTGGGAGAAACAAGTTACCCTCATAATTATGGTTGACTGAGGCCAATATTAACCAGGCATTTATTTTTCCTACATATTCAATGATTTGGAAGATTCAGACAAGATGGAAAAAGAGAATTAATACAGAAGCATACAAGTGGCTAAAGGTAGCCAGCCTGGGATAAAAATTTTCCATTTAGCCTACACATAGAAACCGAGATGATCTCTGAAGAGAAACAAGAAACTATAATATTACAATATAATAGTACTGAAATTTTTTAAATATAAAATTTAATATAGAAATTTTATCAAGAATTTTTCCTGTTAAATCATCATCCCTTCTTCCCATTAATGGGATAGTAAGAATTACTAGTGGGCTAAAATACTAAAAACAAAATTTTAGGTTATGTTTTATGAAAGATGTGTTAAAATTTTTGTCACTGCTTTCTGTTAGGTCTACCATCTGTTTCATTGGATACTTAATCTCATTACTTGAGACAAAATTACTCAAACAAGGACAAATTAAGAAGACAAGGGACTCATTTCTCTTGAAAATTTTTCGGTGATTTAAACAAGCCATCAAGAATTACATATTTAGCAAATACACAAAAACTAAATATCCAAACATAAGATCAGAGCCACAGAACTCAATTTGTTTCTGTCTAACATATGGCTCAAACTCCTGAGTGGCATATGTTTAGTACTGATACTGGTAAGAGCATGGTGATAAAATATTACCGATAGAGTTTGTCTGGTATTTCATTCTTATAATACAAACAGACACAAACTTTGTTTGCAAGAGTAAAACTACGACCACAGTGAGAAGCATATTTATGTGGCTCAGTTTTAAAAGTCCAAGATGAACACACGAGGATGACACCGTGAAAAGAAAACGAAAATCCTGTCATGCTTGCTTAATAGATGGTCAGCCACAAAGGTGTACAAAGGAACTTACACAAAACCTCACGAAAGAAAATCTCTAATTCCCGATTTTTAGCACCTCCAGCAACCACTACAGGCACCCCCCCCCATATCCTACAGCTTTTAAAATACTAACAGTTTAATAAAAGGGAGGTTAACGACCCCGCTCATTAAAACAGCCACGCTTCTGCATGCAACCTTACGTCGAAATTAGTTGTTCATTTTCCTTTACCTAACACAGGGCGCCCTTCTAAAGCCGTGTCAAAAGTTCAAAGATCCAGGTGGTTAAACAGGGCGAGGACTGCCGCCTCCAAGTCCACTTCCCGAATGAACAGGTGGTTCGCTCACCTGGGGAGAGGAACCGCCGGGTCCTGGCAGCCGCCACGCGAGACCAAACGCGCAAGGGCGGGTTTTCGAGGTTTTTAACCCCAAGGTGAGAGGGAGAAACTCTCTCCAGAAAAGCCGGCGGCCAGAGCCCCAGGCGCGGCGGAGCCTCTCGGAGCGCTGCGCCCCCGCCCCCTGGCGCTCCGCAGCCGCGCTCGCCGCGGAGGGGGCGGGACCGCGGGACCGCGGGGACCGAGGGGAGGGCCCCGTGTCGCCTCCCGCCGGCCCGAGGGCGCCCCCGCGGGACTCGGGACCCGCAGGTGCGGGGCAGTGCCGCGTCCCGCGCCCCGCGCCCCCGCCGCCACCCTCACCGCCACCGCGCGCCCGGGCGGGTGTGGCGGCCCGGCCCCTCGACGGGCCGAGCGCTGCCGGCGCCCCGGCCTCCGCGCTGCCTAACGGTCCCGGCGGCGCCCGGGCTCTCACCTCCGAGCCCCGCCGCGCCGAGGCAGAGGAAGGCGGCTCCCCCGCGCCGCCCCTGCGGGCTCCCGCTCCTCCGCTCTACTCTCTACTCTACCTCAGCGGCAGAGCCAGCTCGCGGGGGCCCGTCTCGGCCGCCGGCTGGCGCGCTGGCTGTTGGGGTGGTGTCCCGGCAGTGACGGCGCCGCCTCAGCCCCGCTCCTCGCTCCCTCTCCGCGTAGCTCCCGCTTTCTGTTTCACCCGAGGGACCACGAACGCCGCCGCCGCCATGCTTACTACGGAGCCGGGAGGAGGAGCTGGAGTTGGCGCGCCCAGTGCGGCTGCGCGAGCCCCGCCGACGGCGCCCCCGGCCGGCCGGGACCCCGAGCCCCCGCGCGCCCGCGCCCGCGCGCCCCCGCGCCCCGGCCCGCGCGCCCCCGACGCCCCGGCCCGCGCGCCCCCGACGCCGGGCTCCGAGCGGCGCGCGGGGGACGCCGCGGAGTTCACCGAGGTAACCGGGGCCACTCGCTCAGCTCTCCAGCCACATTTTTCAAAGCCTCCCCTGGGAGTTGCGCCGCGTCGGCGACTTTCCGAAAACCCCAGAACTTCACGCCGGCAGGTGCTTTCAGAGACACTCGTCCTGGGACTGGGACGCCCACTTCGGCGGGCGCGGAGGTTTCCAGTGCCCGACACGGAGAGCCCCCGCGTCTCGATCGCAACCAAAGATTAAATGTAGAAGTTGACTTCAGTTGAAAATGGAGGGGTTGGTTTCTTGTCTCTTAGCCCAAATCTCGTGGAAAACCCATTACCTGAATTTTTACAACAGCAGGGAGGCAGAGGCGGACGCAGCAGCGATTTCCTTAAACCGCAAGCAATGGGGGGCGCTGCAATAATGCTTAGGGGCCGGCCGGGGCTGCTTACTTTTGCAGTTTCCACCGGAAGACTTGGGGAGAGGGTAGTTTGGGGAGCCCTACCCTAAGAACTGTCCTTTCAGAAACGGTGACAGACGTAACCAAGCTCCATCCACGACTGGCTTTATTTCAATGAGTTTGTTGTGCTTCCTTTTAAAATGGCAATATACTTAAACCGTTTTTCAGAAGTCTCTTAAAAAGAATGTGTTCACTACATCCTTAAAGAACACAATGGTTAATGAAATCCTTTGTAGATGACTGACCGTCAGATGTGAGACGCTAAAGTCCCAGGGGATTGCTGAAGTATATAGAATCCCTAAATTGGTGCTTTTTCTGTTAGGAATGTTCTCATCACCTCTTCTGGTATCTGTCACTTCTCATCTCCTCGTCTGCCTCTTTATTCACTTTGATCCTTTCTTTCACTCTTTCTACTTTTCTGGGTTTTTTTTTTTTTTTTTTTTTTTTTTTTTTTTTTTTTTTTTTTTTTTTTTTTTTTTTTTTTTTTTTTTTTTTTTTTTTTTTTTTTTTTTTTTTTACTCGTTTTCTACTTTCTCTGCGGCCCTTCTCTGTGGCTCCAGGTGATGATTGATGGAATATTTATATCCACAGCCATAATGAGAGGATCCTTTTCTTCTGTTAGTAAATAGAACAGCGACTCTATATCAAATGATATCTTGAGATATTTTTATTGCTCCTCACTATCAAGAGTTCTTTCCCTGAAAGAGATGTTTCCTTTTCTTAACTTCTAGATTTGGCCCTCTTCCAGACAAAATTGCTGGGAAGCTGATCTTGGAATAACTGAAGTAAAACTGTATATTGTTTTAAAATACAAGGATTTATCAGAGTGTGGGTGATTTGGGTGGTTCCTCCACATTGCTCTCTAATCTGATTGGTCTGAAGCTAAACCAGGGGTTTTCAAACTTAACTTCAAGCTAGTAATTTCCAAAGCTTCCTAGTAGGGAGTTTTTTTGTTTTTGTTTTTGTTTTTTTTAAATGCAGATTCCTGAAACCAACCCTCAAGATGCTGGTTGGTTGGCTCAGGGGAGAGGTCAAGAAATGATAGTAGAAATAAGTCATGTTTTTAAAAAGTATGTTTGGGGCACACCTACATGAATAGGCAGGGGAAGAACCGACAGCTATCTTCAAGGAGACTGAGACATATAATTCAAGAATATCATTGAAGTAGACCTAGAGATTGTGCTGCCATATGCAATGCTATAAAGGCGGAGCCAAGTGAAGATGGGAATTTGTAAATGTTGGAGAGAATGAAGCACACACACAAATGACTCTAGCCTGGGCCCTAGTATGGGCTCTCTGGGAACACAGAGAGGAATAAGGATTTATGTTGGCTATGAATAAGTCACTTCCCAATGATTAATTTTCCTTATCAATAAAATAAGGACAATTTTCAACTCTCATCTTTCTTGAGCTCTCAACAATATTTAACACTTGGACTACTATTCTTCCTTGAACATTTCTTCTTCCTTTGGCACTACATTTTCTTAGTTTTCCTCCTCCTTTTCTGGGCACTGCTTCCTTGCAGATTCCTGCTCCTCTCCCTGACTATTAGATATAAGAGAACCTGAAAATTCAGTTTTAGGTTTTTCTCTGTATCTGTTATAATCTCTTAGTCTATGCAATATCGCTCATGCCCATGGCTTTAGTTAGCATCTGTATGCCAATGATTTCCACATACGTTCTTCTATTCCAGATTTCTCTTACATTCCAAATCTTATACCAACTGCTTCACTGATGTGTCCACTTAATATCTCACAATTACAAAGTTTAGACCAACTGAGTTCATGAACTCTTTATGAGTTTCCCTCATCTGTTCAGTTGTTCATATCAAACATCTAGTAGTCATTGCTGATGTCTCCCTCACCTCCATTCTCCATATTTGCTGCAGCACCAACCCCTAGAAATTTTATCTCTAAAGTCTCTCTAATAAGTCCACTTCTTTACACTCACCACCAATCTAATTTGGTCTAAGTGCATATAATCTGGGCTTCTCTGTTCATCTTCTACTTTGCAGCCAGAATAATCTTTTGAAATGCAAATAGGACTATGTCACTTCTTATAAAACCTGTAAACAGCTCCTCATGTTGTAGAATAAGACTAGAGTTCTTAAAGTGGCCTATGAGACTATGTGGGGTCTGGCCCTGTCTGCCTTCTGCAGTCTCATCTCACACTACTCTCCCCTTGCTTGCTAGGCAGAAGACTTCCTGGCCTTCTTTTAGTGTTTCAACACTGCAGGCTTTGTGCACCTGCCCTTCTCCCTTTTTACTGCCTGTCTTTTACTCATCCTTCATGTCTCAGCTTGAAAAGGACATCCTTGGGAAAAACATTTTTTACCTCCCAGACAAGTTCCAGATCCCTGGTTGTATTAGTTCTCCTACCTTTCCTTCTTGTGATTTACCACAGTTTATCTCTACATTTAGGTATGCGTGAATACTATGTCTGTTGCTCCTTCTGTGAGGACCAGGAACATGTCTATTTTGGCTTGTGTAGTACCCAGAACATAGAAGATGCTCAGTAAATATTTCTTGAATGAGTGTTCTTTAAGGTTCCCTCTAGGATTCTAGAAGGTTGTTAGGTCATGAAACTAGGAAATTACAGATCACTTTCAAGAGGGCAGTTTTCTGTTTGAGAGATTCAGGAACATGCTGGGAGATAATTCTCTGTGGGACTCTTAAATTTCTGTATGTCTGGTGAGCAAATACATTAACAGCTTTTGTTCTAGACTACCTTTTCAAGGATGTTTGTTCAGCAAACACTCTTGCCATTGGCCCTGTCTTTGGTTGCAAGTCTAGAAAGGGGAAGAAGTTGTTGACTTGGAGGTACACTGGTTAAAGCAGACAAAGCTTCTGTTTGTCTCTGAGTAGTGTGGTATAATGTGAGGGAGGAGAGACAGGTTTGGAATCAGTCTGGACTTGAATCCCAGTTTGGGATTAGCAATTGACTAATTGATTGATCAGTTAGCAATTGAATAATTGATCGATCTTAGGCATATTATCCAACCTCTTTGAGCCTCAGTTCCTCATCTGTATACTAATGATAAAATACCTACTTTGCATAGGTAAATAGCATAATTAATAGATTAAATAGCATAATACCTAGTGCTCAATAAATAATGAGGCCCTGGCAAATTGTGATCTGCTGAGGTTAGGTAAACCTAGAATCTTCCTCCACACTGCCAAGGATACTTGGAAAGGGAGTTGACTAGGGTCAACACTTGTTCCAGGTTCCTGATCCTGTTGCCATCTCCATCCCTCACTGCTTTTCTATGAACAGAACAGCTCCTTCCCTAAAAGCAGGAGAAACATGACACAGAAGAAGAAGTAATTTGACATTGATGTTGGCGATTCCCACCACAGGGAATGTTTTCATTGGCCTTCATTCTTCTTACACCCCACCATACCACTATTTTTCTATGGTCTCTCACTCTAACAAGACACTTCTCCACATTATTCTAAATTCCTGGGACCCCTTCAACCACCTCCCTTTAAAAGCTACCAGGGAAGCCAGATGTGGTGGCACATGCCTATTATAACACCAGTATTTGGGAGGCTAAGACAAAAGGTTTGAGACCAGTCTTAGCAACTTAGTGAGACTCTCAGCAACCTAGTGAGACCCTTTTTTAAAACAAAAACTAAAAAGGGCAGGAATTATGGCTCAGATATACAATACCCCTGGGTTCAATCTCAAACAAACAAACAAACAAACAAAAAAACCCCACAACAACAAAGACAAAAAAGCTACCAGGGATAGTTTACAAATTCTTATTATTACACAAAGCAGTTTGGTTCTTTGTTTTAAGCTTGGATGCCTTATCTTCATTTCAAAACTAATAAAGTTTAATAAAGTGATTTCCTAGGGCTGGGAGTGTAGCTTGCTTAGTATGCACTAGGCCCTGGATTCAATTCTCAGTACTGCAAAAAGGGGGGGGGGGGCGGAGAAGTGATTTCCTAAACCAAAAGTAACTCTGCCCTAAAGAAGTAGTTCTAGCTCATAAACTTTGGCATGAATAAAATCACTTGGGTACTTGTTTAGAGATAATGTTTCTATTCCATGTCCCTCCCCACCCAAAGGTTTGGATTCAGAAATCTACATTTTATTTATTTATTTATTTATTTATTTATTTATTTATTTATTTATTTATTTGCGGTACTGGGGATGGAACCTGGGGGCATTCTACGTTCGAACTACAGTCCCAGTCCTATTTTTGTTTGTTTGTTTGTTTGTTTTTTGCGGTACTGGGGATTGAACTCAGGGGCATTCTACCTCCGAGCTATACCCCCAGCCCTATTTTTTATTCTTTATTTTGAAACCGAGTCTCACTAAGTTGCGGAGTGCCTCACTAGGTAGCTGAGGCTGGCCGCGAACCCGGATCCTCTGGTCTCAGCCTCCCGAGTGCTGGGATTACAAGCGTGCGCCACCACGTCCGGCTCCAGTCCTATTTTTTTATTCTTTATTTTGAAACAGGGTCTCACTAAGTTGCAGAGGGCCTCACTAAGCAGCTGAGGCTGGCCGTGAATCTGGATCCTCCAGGCTCAGCCTCCCAAATGCTGGGATTACAAGCGTGTGCTACCACACCCGGCTGAAATCTACATTTTATAAACACAGTAAGAGATTCTTAGGAGGTTGGTCCATGAGCTACACTTTGAGCATCTTAGAGCAACTAGCTCAAAGAATAGTTAATTTTCACAAAGATTTTTTTCTCTGTAACATAAAATTAAAGAAGGATTGACTCAATTGTTCAAGAAAATTGCTTATCTATGGTTGAGAGGTTTTGTTGTTGTTTTGTTACATCATTTCTTCTTTATAAGAGAAACTAAGGAAGACCAGGAATTCCTTAATCACAAAATGATGATCCTAATAGTCCAGATTTGTCAGTGTTAAGGATATAGTTTCAAAGCATGCTACAGGGGACAGTCTCACTCCCCAAAAGGGGAAAGACTTATCTGGTTACTGGACAAGACTTATTGAATAGCTTGCTTATCTAAAGGGTCTATACAATAATAGACAGATTATAAGGATTTTCTCTAGGTTGAAAAAAAATAAAGTTTCTATGTCTTTCTTTGGGACTGTCAACAGCTCTTTGATATTTTGTACAGCTTTAGGAGACACTGAGACAAGTCTTGGGGTTGAACACACCATGATCATTATCCAGTATAACCAGATGACATATGAATCAATTTTAAAGACAGAAGAAGGAGATAAACATCTATAAGGATAATAAAGCAGAAGATGACCTGGGATTCAAAAATCTAAACTACCTGGCTTTCCCCCCTCAAAAAAGAAAATTTCAAAACCAGAGCAATACTTAACCAAGGTAACAATGAGATTTTAATCTAGAAAAAATAAAGTTTAAATGAGTTAGGACATGAAAATTCAGATAATTTAAATTCAGTTGTAATTTGCCAAACTTGAGAAGGCTCTTCTTCAAAATTTTAAACTAAATAATTAAACCAAATTGCATTTTAAAACTACCAGACAAATCAACTATCTACTCATAGTGGCTACCATAACCTTTGTACAATATTTTGTCTTTATTGTTTTAAAATATAATGAAAAAATGAAACAGACATCTACTAAATAAGGACAGAAACGAATAGTAATGAGACCACTAGAAAAATCATTAATAAATTGAAGACTTTTAGGGAAATAACATGAAATACTAATTGTAATTTTTTATCTGTAAAGTTATTTTAAAAATCAAGGCACTTCTGAACTTTGATCTTATTTTCTCTTTACATATAAGATGTAAACCCAATACTATTATGTTGAAAAGACAAAGCTAAAATTATTTACTACTAATTTCCATTATTTAAATAAAGTGAAGATACCTTTACATAAAAAATAATAAAACATGACAAAATTAACATTGAGCTTCAAATAAAAGAAGCCAATGGCCTAAGACACTGGAAATTTAAATGCAACCCATTTTCTCAAGCTACAGCTCACTAAGAGTAAAAATAGAGCTATAGTAGAAATCTCAAAGAGTATCCTCACACTCTTCCCCCATTCACAGTTACATTTCTTCCAGATAATTCTAAGAATCACAGGTGCACTCCAAGAATTAGTCCTCTGTGAGACTCTCTGACATTCTCCATCTTCCTCCCCTGGCTCATCATAGTGTTTTCTCCTATTGCTTTCAAAGCTAACAAAGCTCCCCCACTGCTGTGCCATCTGTGCTGAGGCTACCAACCCCTGATCACCCCCCCCCAATCTAAGGGCATAGACGCCTGTACCAGGATGTAGGTTTCCTGAGGCACTGTCTCCTATTACTATTGTCTTCAGTTCCTTCAGTTCTGGAGCTCTTATGTACACCATGGCGAAACATTTAATTATATATCTGTTATAGCTTGAATCTGGTTTGTCCCCTCAAAACTCATGCTGGAGTTTAATTCCCATTGTTAGGTATTAAGAGGGTAGAAACAATCTGACTATAGTAATTAGAGTTGAGGCTTTTGAGAGGCAATTAGAATTAGATAAACGCATCAGGGTAGGGCCCCCATGATTGAATCCTGGTGGTCTATAAGAATAAGAGAGACCAGAAGATATACATATTCTTTTTTCTCTTTCTTCTTTCTTTCTTCCCCTTCCTTCCTTCCTTCCTTCCTTCCTTCCTTCCTTCCTTCCTTCCTTCCTTCCTTCCTTCCTTCCTTCTTTCTGTGCTGGGAATTGAACCCAGGGACATTCTACCTCTGAGCTATACCCCAAGCCCTTTTTATTTTTTGTTTTGAGATAGGATCTCACTAGATTGCTCAGTCTCACAACATTGCTGAGACTGGCCTCAAACCTATGGTCCTCCTGTCTCAGCCTCCCAAGTGCTGGGATTACAGGTGTGTGCCACCACACCCAGCTCAAGAAGACACACATATAAATACACATGCTCCGTTTCTCACCACATGATGACCTTCCTGTACCACCTCCACCTAGGGACTCTGCCAGCAAGAAGGCCATCACTAAGTGCAGCCCCCTGACTTTATACCTCCACA
>PVLC010039138.1:0-14400 GCA_004027655.1 Graphiurus murinus
GAATCCTACCTCTGAGTTCCTCCCTCCATGGTGAGCTCTCTCTGCAGGGGATAAGCACCATTATCCACAGAACCATTTAGAAGGCAGCAGCCAAGGTACAAATAGTTTAATTGAGCCTTCTTTGTGTGGGTTGCAGAAAATGAAAGCTCCGGGGGATCATGGGATTTCACTGTTGAGTCATTTGCTCTAGGTAAAAGTCAGAATGCTTGAGTCAATAGATCAGAAAGCCGGCATGGAAACCTACACCTGATTACCGGCTCCGCCAGGGAATCGCCTCAGGCCCCATGCAGCATCACAGCAAAGACAGATGGCGTGCGAAGAACGCTCCAGAAGAGAAGCCAAGAGGCCTCACTGGCTCTAACGATCCCAGCGCACCTCCTCGGGGGCTCAAGACCCGGCCCTCGGATGCAGGGCTGCAGGAGACACAGGTGGGCGCTGGGTCTCGATGACTCCAGTGGATTGCTCCTCTTTAATGTCATGTCGTCTCTGATTTCTGTCAAACTAATGGGCTGGGACAGGAATAAAGAGCAGGTTTTCTGGGGCAGGAGCGGGGATACAAAGAGACTTCCAACTCTGCAGAAGTGGCTAGCAAGAGGCATTGAGGACGGTAGGAGACCAAGCTGGCGACCCTGGGCCCATCCACATTGGGGGAGGGCAACTGAAGGTGGGTGGGCGCCGAAATTTGCAAGAGAATTTTCTGTGTACACTTAACATTTTGGCAAAAGGGAAGTTTCTCTAACCCTGTCTCCTGATACACACACACACACACACACACACACACACACACACACACACACACTGAGTCCCTGTTTGCCCCTCCCTGTGATTCCCCCAAATAATTGACCTCATGCCACTAAGAGTTTCCCCAGATCGCCATCTCCCAGAGGGCATACTTCAAGTTATTGAAAAAGAGATTATAGCGATGCCTTACCCAAAAATGATGAAGAGCTGACGAGACGGCAATCATCATGGAGAATCTGAACACAGCCCTACTAGAAGGATGCGAAATGGCCAGGCCAAATCTGCCGAACCAGGGCTGTGTGTGTGTGTGTGTGTGTGTGTGTGTGTGTGTGTGTGTGCATGTGTGTGTTAGTGTATTTCATTAATCCTACATTTTCCAATTGTCTTAGGAAACCACATGGGGTCCGTTACTTCTGCGCTATCTTGTCTATTTGCCTGTATCCCATAGTGACCCCCTCCTTCAGAAAGATGAAGTAGTCAACCCCTTTGGCAAGCAATCCCTGACTTCATGTTTTCCAATGCTACTGTACCTCTATTGTGTGTGTGCGTATCTGTGTGTGTGTTTGTGTGTGTGTGTGTGTGTGTGTGTGTACATGTACATATAGTACTAGAGATTGAACTCAGGGCACTCTATTACTGCCCTACATCCCCGGCCCTTTGATTTTTTTTTAATTTTGTGACAGAGTCCCATCACATTGCCCAGGCTGGCTTCAAAATTGTGATCCTCCTGCCTCAGTCTCCTGGGTCCCTGGAATTACAGGTGTGCACACAGCAACTAGCTAAAAATTCTACCCATTTCTCCATTCCAGGGCCCTCCAAAACACCTCACAGCCTTTTATCCTTGAGACTGAGGTAGGGTAGAAGATATCAAAAGCTAGATTTTAAAAAAGAGAGATAAAAGGAAAATGTGCCTTTAATCGAAATGCCTTGTGCTAATGTTCCTTACGCCTTTATTCCCGCAGCCAGGGGGTCCCATCTCCCAGGTCACCACAGGACACTCTTTTACAAGGATGTGAGGGATGCCTTGGGCAGGACTTCTCCAGTGATCCTTGTGGGCTCCACTAGATTCGAGGAGGTCCCAGAGAGGGGGACCTCAGCTCAGGGTCCTGGACACAAGTGATGAAGAAGAATTTCATTATGTCAGATATTGAGGTACAGAGATTCATTTAGGAAAGTAAGGAGCGCCCATTAAAGAGAGAATGTGCCCATCTCAAGCGGGAGAGATGCTTTTCGGGTCCCCAGGCTCTTCTTTTAAAGAAACTTGGTGAGAGGGTGAGCCGGGGAAGGTATGTAGGGATGACACCAGTTTGGTGATCACAAGAGGGTTTATAGTGGTCTGGCAATTCTCAGAATCCTTAGGTTGACACATCTGTATTTCCAGATCAATGATAACGTTGGAAAGCCTAGTTATAGGTTTCTGGGAAGACCCCTATATTATAGGTTTTGTATCTCCCTTGGCTCAATCTGTTCTAAAAATACATGTATCCATGGGCCAGTTAACAGAGAACAGGGCAATTTTCATAAATTTCCAGTAACTTTAAGATTATGAGTGAAGGTTTGTAAGCTCCCCAGAAATTTGGGAGTGACAGACCTGGGGAGAAAGAACTTGCTACATGTATAAGAAAGATCATAGCCACATTGTAGGTAATGATAACAAAAAAAAAAAAAAAGGAAATGGAAAACTAAGTTGTGACATATGAGTAGGATGGAAATCTACACAATAGAAAGAAACATTACCTAAACCTAGATCCGTATCAATATGTAAAAACAAATACTGATTGAAAAAAAAGGAAATTTCAGCATTATCCCTATACTCTAAAATTGATTGCATAAATTTCCAAGTTCAAAATAAAATTATTTATTTTTCTTAAGAGAAGTGTGTGTGTGTGATATTGATGTAGGATAGAAAAAAATAAGTAGGTAGAAAGGAGATAGACAGGAAGGGAAAGTAAAATATAACTTTAATATAAGAACCAGGAGCTGAAGTGCTTCAGCCTCTACTCCAAAAACCAGTTCTCTTGCCCAGGCCCGATCCTCCCAAATTCCTGGGAAATCTGTAGATCCTAGAGTTAACTAAAAGAAACTATAATTGCCCTGTGCATTGGTAACAAGATAGGTACAATAGTTTGAGAAACCTACAATTTAGGACACCCTCTAGCTTATCTGTCAATCAGCTAATGAGGACCCCAGTCAGCCTGAGGACCCTAAGGTAGACCAGACCACCAGACCACCAGGAATCACTTCAGGACTACCAGACTGAGATCATCCTCCCTAAAGCTGACCAGACTACCAGACCACCATAAACTGCCTCGGGACTCCCAGGCTGAGATCATCCTCACACACCTCCTCTAGTCCTCCCCTCACGAAAGTCCCCTATGAGAAAAGAGCTCTGAGCTCCCCAATATGCCCTCCCCATCTTGAGGTGGCCAGTATTCGCTCTTGAATGTGTATTTCCTCCCTTTTCCCCAAATAAACCTCTGCCCATGTCTCTGGCTGGTGCATGCTGAGATTCTTTGGCCACGTTAGCCAAGGACCCTGCAGATCCTGAGTTCCTGAGTTGAGGACTCACCCCCAACAATATGTGTCAAAAATTAACTGGAAGAATGTACCCCAAACGTTCATAGCATTACCTGTAGGAAACAACAAATGGAAAGGAGGAGGAAGGCAGAGAAAACATGGAGGAAAGTAAGAAATGCAAGAAGGATAAAATGGTGGGAGCCAAAGGGAACCTCAAGTGCATCAACAATATTTTATGCCTACACATACCACATACATACAACAGATGAGAGAGAGAGAGAGAGGGTGTCAGAATTTGAAGCAAAAAAGAAAAAGTGCAAATACAAATTCTAAGCAGTTGGAAGCTGGTGTTTGTTTTATTTTTCTGGTCTCCAAATATAGAGAGCATATTCCAAAATGACCATTGTTTTGATTTACTCGTTCCCACTACAATTAATTTATTTTGAAGTTCTAAGTAACTAAAGAACAGTGTGAGCTTTTAATCTAATAAAAAGGATCATGGGTAATTCAAAAATTTAAGAAACACTGATCTGAAACAGTGATTTTGGTTTTCAAGTTAATTTTATTGAAATATAATTTACATATAGCACATTTAACCCATTTAATACACAGCTCAATGAATTTTGATAAACATATACACTCATGTAACAACACCACAATTAAAGTGCAGAACATCCCATCACCTCCCCAAAAGTTCCCACCCCTCCAAACACCAGGCAACCACTGATCTGATGTTTTTAGTTTATTTCTCTGACCCCATCCCCAGAAAAAAAAAAAACTTCAAGCAGAAGAGGACCAGAAAATAAGCTATATGAAGTCTGAGTTGTCCTGGATGAAATTGTGGACAGAGCCAATAACCCTGTATGAAAACCACAAGTGGGATATGGTGGCACACCTGCAATCCCTGCTTGGGAGGCTGAGACAGGAGGATCACAATTTTGAGGCCACCCTCAGGAATGTAGCAAGACTCTCTGCAACATAGTAAGACCCTGTTTCAAAATAAAAAAAGGGCTGGGGGTGTAGCTCAGAGGTAAAAGCCTCTGGATTATTCAAATCTCAGTACCACAAAGAGCGAGAGTGAGAGAGAGATGTGTGCTTAGGAGGCTGAGACAGGAAGATCACATGCTCGGGGCTAGACTCAGCAACTTCAAGACCCTCAGCAACTTAACGAGACCGTGTTTCAAAATAAAATTTATTTTAAAAACGGGTTGGAGGTTTTATTCAAAGGTAAAATGCCTCTGGGTTCAATTCCCAGTATAAAAAAAAAGTGAAAAAAAAGAGGTGAAATTCCCTCTGAAGAGAGATGGCCACACACAGTATTTCACCTTCGTCAGAGCACAGGAAGAAGAGAGGCTACCTTGTTCTAAATTGAGACTCTACCAGCCTCTCAGTTTAGAATCTAGAGCCCCCAGATTCCAGGAGGGTTCACAATCACAAGTTCACTGCCATGGTCCTTCTCCAGCAGCTCATGATAAATACTGGAGCAAGAGAGGAATGGAGCCAGCGCCAGGCTGGTGCAGGTGTGCAGGGAGCACAGACGCAACACCTGCCCACTCCCTCGGAGGAGGCAACGGCGTCCAGATACTGTACTGGGAAAGAAAACGCTCTTGAGCCCAGAATCCTGAACCAATCCAATTAGAAGATTGCTACTGATGACGGAGGGGCAGGGAAATCTCTCCCAACCAAGACTCAGCACAGATACAAAACATAGTGTGGTCTCATAGAAGTTATGCTGATAAAACTCATCCCCAAGACTCAGGTGCAGAGTCCCTACTGATGTCTAAGGCTGGGCTAGGAAAAAGTGAGATACTCCCCACCCCCTATTCCCATCATAAACAGCAAATAAAAAGCAACTGAGAGTGTCAGCGGGCAAGGGCCAAGGTCTTGGACAAATGGACTGCACAGGCCCTGCTGAAAGCTGGTGTGAAATAGGAATACTGAAACAGCCCCTTGAACACTCGGATCTGCACCCCAAACACAAAATAACAGCCGCCGCCGATGAAGAAGTTCGAAGCCTACGGTGTACTGAAGGAAATGACAAAACCCAGATCAATGGCTGAATAGATTGATTTGATCTCTCCTGCTAATAGCTTGACAGAAAAGCTATCCTTTTCCTGTGCAAATACTATTTACCTCAGTTTCTGATGTTCTGTATCCCATGTCCGGCATATGGTACACAATTTTAAGAGGAGGGAGAGACGGTGACAGGGAGAGAGAGGGAGGGAGGGAGAAAGGAGAATGAGGGACAGAGAGAGAGGAAATAAAAATAATAATTACAACAGATTTTACAACTCATTGTCAGGAAATAAAATACCAATAGAACTAGACATGGAGATGACCTTGCTATTGAAAATACCAGACATGGGCTTTAAAATGACTTGATTCCTCATATGTTTTAAAAAATATAATAATATGCATGAGAAAAGTGGGAATTTCTGCAGAGAGTAAAAAAGTCAAATGTAAATGCTAGAAATATGACACAATTTCAAAGATGAATTTCTTCTATGGTCTAGGAGGCTGGACCCACATACCAAGGAACCAATGAATGTGAAGATAAGTCAGCAAAATATTATATATACTGAAACACAAAAAGGAAAAATGATGAGGAAAAATAGAATAAAGCCTGCAAAATCTGTGGGACAACATCAAGCAGTCTAACACACATGCAACTGAAGACCCAAGAGAAGAAAAGGGAGTACAGTGGAATAAATATTTGGAAGAAATAATGGCCAAGATCATTCTCAAATCAATGAAAAGCCATAAACTACAGGTACAAGAGAATCAATGTACCCTAATCAGGATAAAAATAAAACATACATAGGCAAACACACACACACACACACGACTCAAACCAAAAGATAAAAATTTAAAGGCAGACAAAAACGTGCATGAAGAGGAGTAAAAATATAATTACAGCAGATTTTTCCCAAAATCTATGCAAGTAGGAAGATAGTGGAAAAATGAGTTTAAAGCACTAAAAAAAAAAAAAACTATCAAATCAAATTAAAAGAAAAAAAATTTTTTTTTTTTTTTTTGCGGTACTGGGGATTGAACTCAGGGGCATTCTGCCTCCGAGCTACACCCTCAGCCCTTTTTTTTTTTTTTTTTATTCTTTATTTTGAAACCGAGTCTCACCAAGTTGCAGAGTGCCTCACTAGGTAGCTGAGGCTGGCCGCGAACCCGGATCTTCTGGTCTCAGCCTCCCGAATGCTGGGATTACAAGCGTGCGCCACCACGCCCAGCTTAAATTAAAAGAAAATTTTGATGGTCCTCATTATCAGTAGACTAGCACTACAAGAAATGTTAATGGAATTTCTTCAAGAAGAAGGCATATATCATTAGATGGAAATTTGTATCTACTTTATAAAGCAAAGATAAAAATGGTAAAAGAGTAAAATGACATTTTTAGATTTTTTAATAATCTTAAAGACCACTAGCTATGTAAGGCAAAAATATGTAAAATAATGTATTTCGAAGTTTATAAAATATGTATCAGTAAGATATATGACAATAACAGAAATGAGAGAAGTCATAAAAGTATACCTGTTTTAACTTTCTTACTGTACTTGAAATGGTAAAAGACAGACTTTAATAATAAAAACTGAAATAACCACTATATAAAAATAGATATAAAAATCAGCCAAGAATGGAGATACAGTGCATTCATTTAAAAATACTCAGGCAAGAAACAGGAAACAACAGGACAAATAGAAATAACTAGCAAGGTGATAAATTTAAAAGTCACATCAATAATTACATTTAGCTTAATGATTTAAAGCATCCCGATTGAGATAGATTATCAAATATGCTTTTCACAAGAAATCTGTTTTATATAAAGACATAGATGGATCAAGAATAGAAGCATAAAAAAAAGATACACCACGCAAGCACTACCAAAGGGAAACTAAAATGCAGCCAGGTGTGACCCTAGTACTTGGGAGGCTGAGACAGGAGGCTGGCACATTTGGGGACCAGCCCTAGCAATGTAGCAAGATACTGTTTCAAAACAACATATTAAAAAAAAAGGCTGAGGGTGTAGCTCAGAGGTAGAATGCCCCTGGGTTCAATCCATAGTATGGGAGGAAGGAAATAAGGAAGGAAGGAAGGGAGGAAGGAAGGAAGGAAGGAAGGAAGGAAGGAAGGAAGGAAGGAAGGAAGGAAGGAAGGAAGGAAGGGTATTAGATAAGAAAGAAGATTCTTTAGACTTCAGAACAAGGGCTATTTCCAGGGGTAAAGGATATCATTACCTAATGCTAACGGGAATAATTCACCAAGAAGATATAACAATCCTAAATACAAACAAAAACTCACAAAAAGAAAAATATAATGGACAAATACACAATTATAGGGGGGAGACATTATAACTCCTGGTTCAGTAATCGGTACAACAAACATAGAAAAGTCATAAAGCTACAGAAGCCAGTACAGCTCTATGAACCAGCCTCACCTAATTGAACTTGGTAGAACCTTCACTCAGCAACAGCAGACTGCATGTCATTTGCAAGTGCATCACAACAAAAGTAAAATAATTCAATTAGTATAAAGTATGTACTCTACATGCAAAACATATATTCTACCCAATGGAATTACACTAGAAATAAGTGACTGAAAGAAACCTTGAAAATCAGTATTCAAAAATTAAACAAGTAATAACTGGGAATAAAGGTAGTAAAAGAGAAGAAAGAATAGAAAGAGGAAGGGGTCAAGGAAGAAAGGTAAAGACAGAGGGAGAGAAAATGAAAGAGGAAGAGGAAGAACAAAAGAGAAGGGAAGGGAAGAAGCCAGGAGGAAAGCAGGGATAATATTTCCCTTTTTATTTTATTTATTTATTTTTTGGTACTGGATGTTGAATCCAGGAGCATTCTACCTCTGAGTTACACTCCCAGCTCTTTTTATTTTCTGTTTTGAAACAAGATCTCACTAGGTTGTTGAGAGCCTTGCTAAGTTGCTGAGCCTGGCCTTGAACCTACGACCCTTCTGTCTCAGCCTCCCAAGTACTGGGATTACAGATGTGTGCCACCACACCCAGCTCAAGGGTAAATATTTCTTACTCCAAAGAATAGGCTATGAGTGATTCCAATGAGAAAATACCTTAATTTAGTCAGCTGAGAGCCAAGAAGAGGCAGTAATGGTGGATCTTCTGTCTAGTAACAGTAGTATCCTAAATATTGTAGAATTAGTCAAGCTCTTCACCTAACCCATTGCTTCTGTCCCTTCTGGAGGAGGAAACTCGAGGAACCCATTAACCCTTATGGGTCAAGTCACCATGAGGAGTTGTCCCTGCCTGAAAGAAGAAGTTACCCTACCTCATCATGGCTGCTCAGCCCACTTCTGGTTCTAGCTAGCTTGGTGAGCGGTTCCTTGAGAACTCAGAGTTATTTGTCACTGACAGCTTCCTGCCCCCAGTAGAGGCTTCCGTTCTTCCTCCAAGGAAGTCTGAGACACTGCAGGATCCCTCCGGGCCACACCCAAGAGCTGTCAGATGGCATGGAAGTCATATCCTGGGAGCTGCCTGCAGTGGGTAGGGGAACGGGGGGCCGGCGTGGTGTGCAAGTGCCTCAGCCTCTTGGCCGTCAAGGGATAGATATTCCCTGTGCCTCTCACAGGTCTGCACAAACTCTGTTTTTCATAGCAACTCACTCTCACCTTGATTATTCTCCTCGATTCATCCTGCCTGCTCCTCCAGCCTGCCCCCAAGGCCCACCCCCCAGAAAACCACTGGTGCCCAGTCCCCCGTCTCAAGACAGGCTGAATAATTGGGACCTCAGAATTGTCTGGCTTTATCAAGCCAGAAAGAACCACTCTTTGTTGCCTCTGAGTCCCCACCAGGGAACAGCCACACACACCAGGAAGAGCCATTCGGCTTGGTCATTCTTACGAGATAAACCAACCAGGACTCCAGGGAGAGAGACGGGCAGGGTGAGAACTGCCACGCAGGGACCTGCTGCTTTTGCATTTTTTCCTGAGGAGCCAAGAACGTGTAGTCGAGCAGCCAAATGTCCCTGAGTTATCTAACTCCCAGCCTCCATCAGCCCCATAAAATATACATACACAGAGCAGTGCCTAAAAAGGGAAATGGAATCATGACAAATTGAAGACACATCTTGGACCTGGACTGCCCCCAACCAGTCCTTCTTCGCTTCTACAAGGAGAGTCAGGGCCGTGTGCCATGGGACCCCATGACCCCATGTCTAACTCAGCCGAGGAGCACGCCAAGCCCAGCCTGGGGCAGACCCCCTGAGCAGTCCAACCAGCCAAGGCGCCCTCCCTCCCTGTGCACCCTGACCTCTGCAGTGAGTCACCTATCCTCCCTCGAGCATGGCCAGCAATCCATCAAAGGGAAAAAAGACAGCCCTCTCCCTTTTAGGAGCAAAATATCTTCAAAGCACTGAATTTAGAGCCATTCAGAGACTCCTGGAGGAATTTCCAAGGAAACTGTCAGTAGGAGAGTGTGGAGCTTTTCAATTCCTTCAACTCGGGTCAAAAGCTTTTGGGGAGCAAATCAAGCACCAAGCTGGATGCAGAGATGAGGGAAACTTGGTTCCTTCCCTCAGAAATATATCAGTCAAGTGGGCAGAATGACCGCCGATGGCACAGGAAGATGACGCTCTTGGCCTCTTAAAAGAAGGCTTGCTGTTAGCATCTCCTTTTATAATCCAAGACACACCAGAGGAAAGTATGACTGGTGCTGCAGGTTGCACCTGAAGACCTAGTTTCCAAGTAGAAAACCAAAATAATGAGGTACGAAGGAACGCATGGACCAGTGAGAAATTTAACATAGGTCTCGAGCGTGTTTTTGGAGGAGACAGGCAGCTCTCCCACCAGCTCCGCTGCTGTGACTGGGATAGAGTTTGCCCCCACCAAACTCGTGTTGAGCTTCCTAGTTCCTCAGTGCCAGTGGGCAGAGTTGGGAGGTGAGGCCTAGAGGGAGGTGTTTGAGTCATGAGCACAGAGCCCTTATGAACGGACTAATGACTTTCTCACAAGAGTGAGTTAGCTATTGCAGTTTTACCCCCTTTTCTCTCTTCTGCAAGTGCCTGTTTTCCACAAACCCTCACCAGAAGCCACCCAGATGCAGCTACCAATCGTGGGCTTTCCAGGCTCCTGAGACACGAGGCAAATAAACTTCTTGTCTTTAAAAAACTACCCAGCCTCAGATATTATGTTACAGCAACAGAAAACATATTAAGACATCTAATTGCCCACTCTCCTATTCCCATCTAAGGAATACCTCCTTCTATAGAGTTAGGTCAAGCTCACGACTGTACCTTCTGCTGCAGGTGCCTAGATTAGCTTAAACTAGCAAATATTTGTTTGCTAATGCTCTGGGGCTCACCCCAACACCAGTTATGGCATTATCTTAAATGCCATGGAGCTCTTTTTGTAAACATCTGAAGCTGAACTTCAGAGAGACACTCTGATCAAAGGCAGAATGGAATTTAGATCCTTCCTCTCAGTCTTAAGGGTGACCTCCATGGCACCCAGAAATGTTCAGATACATTCTCCTGGGCTTCACCAGGTCTTACAAGTTTCCCCAATTTCGAGACACACTGTCATATGGAGGCAAGTTAAAGATGGCTGCAAATCCTTTAATACTCTTCCCACTGGGAGGTGGGGCCTGAGCCCCACCCCTTAAATCTAGGCTGGGCTTAGTGATTCACTTCTCCAAAAGAATTGGCAATGATGTTCTGAAAATTCTGAGACCAGATCACAAGAAATCTTGCAGCTTCTCCTGGGTCATCAAGAACTTTCACCCTTGGGGCACTCCTACTCAGAACCTGGTACCATGAAGTGGGTGTCCCAGGCCACGCGAGGGGCTACACACCAGTGCTCTGGTGACAGCCCAGCCAATATCGCAGGTCAATCGCCAGCCGTGTAAATGAGACATCTGGGCTACCCAGCCCAGAGGAACCCCTAGAGACAACTAGAGTCCCAGGCGCCATCTGACCACACCACGCAAGAGACTGTGGGTGAAACCTGCCGATCCACAAGCGCATGGAAATAATAACAAATTACTATTGTGAGCCACCAGTTTTTGGTCATCTGTATCTAGCAAATAGACCAAAAGAATACCTGCGCAGGAGATGTCAGTGAGAACCAAGGGACCTGGAGAATTTTGGAGCTAATCTTCACTTCCAGACACCTACAGGATGTAACAATTCGGATCCAAGTCAGTCGGGGCTGAGAAGTTCCTCAAATCCAGGAGATCCATTGTACAAAGAACCTGAAGCTCGAAGAGACAGGTAAGCTGGTGGCATGGCCGGGGCTGCAGGCTGGCGCTCCTCACTCCGGGCCCTTGCTCCAGCTACATCGCTATGTTGCCTCCCGTCTGCTCGGGGCAGAGCAGGCTGAAACAGGCACAATCTGTGTCTTTTCCATGCAGATTCTGCCAAACATAACTGCTTTCTTTGCAAAGTTACTCTGAGAACCACAGCAGGGCCATTTTACAATGTGACCTGGGAATTGCCCTGCTCTCTACAAGTTCATTGAATTGCCCAGAAGGGCGAACTGCCAAGTGACACCCTTGCAAGTGATTCACGATGCCTGTTTTGAGCATCTACTGCATGCCAGAAAATGAGTTTAACAGATACCAAGGGCATGCGCACGAATAAGAGAGTCACTTCCCTGGAGCTTGCACCTAGGCCAGGTCACAGGAACAATCTGCTACAAAGCCATGAAGTGCGTTCTCTTGGAAGCACCATGGAGACATAAGTGGGCTGCTTTGCATCTTGACAGTGGAGAAGGCTGACAAACAGTGCTTCAGCCGGGTGATGAAGGGTCATGTCAACAATGGTAGGTCACTTTGATAGTATGCACCCTTCATGTAATACGAAGAAAATGTCTCTTTACCTCTGGTCTTCCTTCCCAGTGATGACTCCAGTCTAATCACAAGGGGAGAAATTAGACAAATACCACAGAGGAGAAGCCTAAAAAATACCTTATCAGTACTCCTGAAAACTGGGAGGGTCATCAGAAACAAAGTCAAAGGCTCTGTGGTACGACAGGCCCAACGAGATGTGACTGCTGAATGTAGCGAGGTGCCCTGGCTGGGGTTCCAGAGCAGCAGAGACAGTAGGTTAAACTAAGCAATAAAGTGTCGACTTTAGTTAATAGTAATGGATACACATTGGCTCATTATGGTGACAAATGTCCTATACTAATATTAAATATCAATAATAGGGGAAACTGGGCTTGGGGTTTACAGGAACTCAGATCTACTTTTTACACTTTTTCTATAATTTTAATACTATTATAAAAATAAAAAGTTTATTTCAAAATTAGGGAAGGCATTAAAGTGTTTATATTGGAGGAAGTACTGTCACAGTTACTGGGAAACCGTGTTGTTGGGTTGAAAGAGGACATGGCTAGAGTCCCTGAAGTGGTGGCGGCCTAAACCAGAGCCCGTGAGAACAGTCAAGATGTTATGAACCCTGAGTCTTACCGGCACACCCCTTAATAAAAGCACCTTACCCCCAACCCTGCCTAGTATCATGGAACCACTTCTCACTTTGGTTATCAGAATCCTCACTTAGATGGTGCCTTAGTCCGCCATCTGCTGCTATAACAGGATACCACAGACTGGATAGCTTAAAACAATAGACATTTATTTTGCTAATGGTTCTGGAGCCTTGGAAGACCAACAGCACGGTGCCAGCCTCTGGTGAGGGCCTCCATGCTGCATCAAAACATGGCGGGAGGGCAAGACAGAGTGGGGCTGAACTTACAACAAACCCAGTTGCCTGACAGCTAGTGTACTTCATACTAACCATATTAATCCACTCTTTTATATATTTTAATGTAATTTCATTGGTGCATTGCAATTATGCATCACAACGAGGCTCCGAGTGATAAGAACATGCTTGCACGCAGCACTTGCTGTGTTTCCCTCTGGATTCCACTCCACTCCCTCCCCTTCCCTGTACGTTACTGAGGTTGGTATTGATCATTTTGTACATGTGCATAGCATTATTTGAACAGTTTCCTTCATCAAGTCTCCTTTCCCCCTCCTCCCACCCTCTAAACCCCTTTCATTGTTCCACTGGAGTCTCCCCTCCTTTATCTGAGGATCCTTTTGTTACCCAATTTCTCTCGAGCCTCCATATATGAGAGAAAACATACAACCATTCGTTTTCTAAGACCAGCTAGTATCACTTAGCATAAGATTCTCTAGTTCCAGCCATTTTTCTGCAAATGACATAATTTTGCACTTCTTTATAGCTGAGTAAAACTCCATTGTGTGTCTGTACCACAGTTTTGTAATCCATTCATCTCCTGGTGGACACCTAAGCTTGTTCCATAATTTGGCTATTGTGGATTGTGCAGCTAGAAACATGGGTGTGTGTAATCACTGCAATATTCTGACTTCAGCTCTTTGGAAAGATACTCAGGACTGGTATAGCTGAATCATATGGTGGATCCATTCCCAGTCTTCTGGGGAACTCCACAGCAGCTGTACTAATTTGCAATTCCACCAACAGGTATTTATCTATTCTTGAGGGCAGAGCCCTTGTGACTTAATCACCTCTAAAAGGTATCATTTCTTAATACAGCTAAAATGGCAATTAGATTTCAACATGAGTTTTGGAGAGGACATTCAAACCATAGCAAGTGAATTAATGAGTGTAACATCCAGGCTAAAATCAAATATCAGGGTGATCAGAAAGTCAAAAGACAAGCTCTGATCATTTAAAGGTCTCTAATTTTATGAACTTAGAAATTCTGCCTCGAGAGATGCTGTGCAAAGAGGATCATGAGTGGAATAGCTAAAAGCTAAGGACAAATTACCTGAGGTTCCATCCAATCCTAAAACCCTCTTTGCTGTGATTCTAGCTTGTACCATTCTTCTTAAATAATAGAATTCATCCCTCTTATAAAACATATTCAGGCTGCTTCTGAAAGAGACTAAGAGAGACTGGGCATGGTGGCACATGCCTGTAATCCCAGTACATGGGAGGCTAAAAAAGGAGGATTGCAGACTTGAGGCCAGCCTCAGCAATGTAGCGAGACTCTCAGCAACCTAGTGAGACCCTGTTTCAAAAAGAAAAACTAAAAACAAAACAAAAAAAGGGCTCAAAAGTAGAATACCCTTGGTTCGATCCAGAGTACCATGGAGGGGGGTGGGGAGAAAAAGAGAGGGGGAGG
>PVLC010039139.1:0-14419 GCA_004027655.1 Graphiurus murinus
TTTTTTTTTTTTTTGCGGTACTGGGGATTGAACCCAGGGACGTTCTACCTCCGAGCTACACCCCCAGCCCTATTTTTTATTCTTTATTTTGAAACCGAGTCTCACTAAGTTGCGGAGTGCCTCACTAGGTAGCTGAGGCTGGCCGCGAACCCGGATCCTCCGGTCTCAGCCTCCCAAATGCTGGGATTACAAGCGTGCACCACCACGCCCAGCCTCATTTCATTTTTAAATACTTCAATATTCACCATTAAAACAAAGACCTTTTTTTTTTGTACTGGAAGTTGAACCCAGAGATATTCTACCTCCAAGCTACACCCAGCCTATTTTATTTTTTATTTTGAAACAGGGTCTCACTAAGTTGCTGAAGCTGGCCATGAACCCATGATCCTCATGTCTCAGCCTCCCAAGTCCTGGGATTACAGGTGTGTGCCACCAGGCCCAGCATGACCATTCTTGTTATTCTAATATCCAGGCCATCAGTGAGTTGATACAGTGGCCCAAGGTAGTTTAAATGATGTCTGAGTGGTTGTTGCAGGAAGAATCAAACATTAGACAAGCCGGGCGTGGTGGCGCACGCTTGTAATCCCAGCATTTGGGAGGCTGAGACCGGAGGATCCGGGTTCGCGGCCAGCCTCAGCTACCTAATGAGGCCCTCCACAACTTAGTGAGACCCTGATTCTTTTTTCTTTTCTTTTCTTTTTTTTTTTGTGGTACTGGGGATTGAACTCAGGGGCATTCTATCTCAGAGCTATACCCCCAGCCCTATTTTTTTATTTTTGAAACAGGGTCTCACTAAGTTGTGGAGGGCCTCACTAGGTAGCTAAGGCTGGCCACAAACCCAGATCCTCCGGTCTCAGCCTCCCAAATGCTGGGATTATAAGCGTGTGCCACCACACCTGGCTGGTGAGACCCTGTTTCAAAATAAAGAATAAAAAATAGGGCTGGGAGTGTAGCTCGGAGGTAGAATGCCCCTCAGTTCAATCCCCAGTACCGCAAAACCAAACCAAACCAAACCAAACCAAAAAACATTAGATAAGATGGGCAGCTGGTTGGTATGTATTAACATTTGCTCTTGGGTTTTTCAGGAAACTCAAATGCCATTTGTCTGAGCCGCACAGCTTGATGCTGAGTGGAAAGTTTTTAAGACACACATATGAAGAAAAAATTCGCTTCCAAAAATCAGAACTCAAAATTCCCTGTGAAAAGCACAGGTCACAGTGGGCCTTGCTGGAAGCCCAGGAAGTCTGCAGCCAGGGCTCCCTAAACCATTCATCTTGACAAGCCACGCTGTGCTGTTGATTTGTGACAAATGAATACCCTGTCCAGGATATCCTGATATAACCCTCCTATTCTTGCCTTTTTTGCTGAAAGGAGTTATTGTTAATGCATTTATTTAACCCAGGACTCCCTGCCAGACTTCTAAAGCAAGAAGCCAATCAGCACAAAGCACCTAGCATGTTTGGTCTGTTAAGTAAGTGTTAAATAATAGTAATTACCCCCCGCTATGCTACCCAGCTGTACTGTCTGCCCTGCCAAACCTCCTCTGGGAGAGCCCACCCCCACGCTAGCCTTGGGGGAGGAGGCCCTGTCAGGGAACTGGTACAGTTGTGCTGGCTCCTGGTTGCCAAACCTTACCAAGGCCTTGGGGCTTACTCTAAATACATTATGGCTAGGGCTTTATGCACACAGAGTCCATGGTTCTTCCAACCAGCGGCTACTCTCCAAGATGCTCGCCACTTGGATAGGCAAACAGAAGCCTGTCTTCACTATGATGACTCTCGGGCCTCTACCACGGAGGGAGCCCTGCTATCCTGGCTGGATGAGAGTACCTGAGGCCTTCCTCCATTACTTTACTCCCAACACAACCTCCGAAGAAGATTAGGTTCTGGAATCTTCATTCCTCCAAACACAAACAGGGAAGCAAGACCTGCTGCAAGACCACTTTCTGTGTGTGTGTGTGTGCGTGCACGAGGGTATTCTACTTCTGAGCCAAATCCCCAACACTTTTTATTTTTTGAGACAGTGTCTTGCTAATTGCTCAGTCTAGCTTTGAACTTGTTACCCTTCTGCCTCAGCCTCCCAAGTGTTGGGATTATAGACCTGCACCACCATACCCAACTGCAAGATTATTTTTTTGCGGTACTGGAGATTGAACCCAGGGGCATTTTACCTACACCCCCAGTCCTATTTTTTTTATTCCTTATTTTGAAACAGGGTCTCACTAAGTTGCAGAGGGCCTCACTAAGTAGCTGAGGCTGGCCATGAACCTGCCATCTTCCTGTCTCAGCCTCTCAAATATTGGGATTACAAGCTGCTGTACTACCATGCCTGGCCTAAAATCACTTTTTTTTTTTTACGGTACTGGGGATTGAAACCAGGGCCATTCTACCTCTGAGCTCATCCTCAGCCCTATTTTTTATTTATTTTGAAACAGGGTCTCACTAAGTTGTGGAGGGCTTAAGTAGCTGAGGCTGGCTTCGCTACGAATCTGTGATCCTTCTGCCTTAGCCTCCCAAGTACTGGGATTACAAGTCTGCACCACCATGCCGGGCTTGTAAGACTACTTGACTACTTTTTTTGTTTGTTTTTAATCGAACTAGGGATGAAACTCAGGGGCATTCTACCTCCAAGGTACACCCCCAGCTCTATTTTTATTCTTTATTTTGAAACAGGGTCTCACTGAGTCGTAGAGTGCCTCACTAAGTAGCTGAGGCTGGCCATGAACCCGTGATTCTCCTGTCTCAACCACCCTAGTACTGGGATTACAAGTGTGCACCACCACGCCCGGCTTGGAGCAGTTTATTTTTTGAAGGGTGGGTACACTTGCTGATTTCAAAACTTTGGAGCTGCTAGAAGTGGTGGCGCACACCTATAATCCCAGTACTTGGAAAGCTGAGACAGGAGGATGGAAGGTTTGAAGACAGCCTCAGCAACCTAGGGAGACTCTGTTTCCAAACGAAAAATAAAAAGGGCTGGGGGTGTAAAATACCCCTGGGTTCAATCCTCAGTTACCCCTCTCCCCCACCACACACAATCATAAACAAAAAAGCTTGGAACTAAGCTGGGGTTTAGTTTTCTTTTAATTTTTGAGGGTTTCTGGAAACCTCACTAGCATGCTGGGGCCTCTCTGGCGCAGCAGGTGGGAGGGTCTTCCAAGCGGGGGTAAGGTGAGTAGCCCAGAGTTGATTCCAGTTTGGGTAACATCTCCGAGCCTCGGGTGGCCCAGTGAGCTTGCTTCATTCAGCCATTCGCTACTTCTGTAACTCTTGACTTCACTGCGTAACTGCCATGTTGGCTCTGCAGTACCTAAGTGGACGAAACTCTTCTTCCCGCGTCATGGAGCTGACGTTCTCGCGAGGGAGATCAGCAATAAACGACAGGCGTTCAGGGCGCTGGGAGATCTGGCGTCTTGGTGACGCCGGGGCTGCGGGCTGTCCCCACTCCCTCAACCCCTAGCACTTCCCAGCGCGCGTTGCTAGGGACGCGCTCCCGCCACGCCCGCGGCCCCGGCAGCAGGCGAACTCTCGCGAGGATCCCCGAGACTTCCGCGCGATCTCGCCCGGGTTGCCGGGAGACCGCGCAGCCTCTGCGGGGCGGGCGCGTTTGTCTGTGGTCCCGGCGTCGCCGGTTCTCCTGTGCCATGGTGAGGCGGGGTGGGGGCCGGGCGAGGTCGGCGGCCTGGCGCGCACAGCGACCCCGGGACAGCGAGGGTCTCGAGCTCAGAGGGAGTCCTGGGTGCAGAGGGCGTGTGCGCAGAGACCCGGGGATCGTGAGGGCCGGAGCTCTGGATTCCTGGCATTGACACCTGGGTGCTCTCGTGGGCTGCCCGTGGGGGGAGCTCAGGTGGCCCGGGCCTCGGAGCCGAGAGACTTCGGCCCTCCAGGGTCCTGTGCTCACTGGTGGCCCCAACTTGCCAGGACCCGGAGCCCGATGTGCAGGGTGTCTAGAAGAGAACCCGGGCTCTCTGAACCTTGGGATCTCGGGTGTCACTTCACTGGGACTCTGCAGCACAGCAGGGCCCCATGGAGGCCAGTCGGGTACAGCGAATACCTTGGGACCTCCAGTCTCCCGGCATACAATATTTGACAAGAGGGTTCAATGCCCATGAAGTGCCCAGGGCGCCACCTTGGGGTGTAGGAACCTCGGTTTCCTAAGAAAGCCTCACAGGAGTCAGGCTCCTTCTAAGAAGAGCAAGGCGGGAGATCGCTGCTTCCTCAGGTCTTCATCCCTTACCTCCCCATGCAATGAGGTCCTCCCTTGTGTCATAGAGACGTTGCCAGTAACTTGAGTTTCCAGGTAGATGCTGCAGGGTGGGTACCACGTGGTGGAAGGATGCCTCTCAGTGGGAGAACTCCAGGAGCCCCACCAATCCTCTGCAGCTGGCTGACAGTGTCCCAAATGCTGACTAGTGCTGAATCTTCCTCCATGCTTTTTAAAGCCTCCCAATGAGGTGTCCTTTTTGGAGTAGAGAATTAGCAGTACAAGCCTGGTGCAGTGGTGCACACCTGTAATCCCAGTATTTGGGAGGCTGAGACTGGAGGATTGCAGGTTTGTCAACAGCCTCTGCAATTTAGTGAGATCCTGTTTCAAAGTAAATAAAATAGGGCTGGGAGTGTAGCTCAGAGATAGACTGCCCTTGGGTTCAATCCCCAGTACTCTAGACACACAGACACACAGACACACACACACACACACACACACACACACACACACACCACCCCACCACCCCAAACTACTTACTGCTAGCTTGTGAGAATACAGGTGACTGTTCTTTCTTATTTTTTAAATTTTTGTGTGTGATACTGAGGATTGAACCCAGGGGCATTCTACCTCCAAGCTACACCCCCAGACATTTTTTTTAAATTTGGAAACAGGTTCTCCCGAGGTTGCTGAGATTCTTACTATCAAGGCTGTGGAAACTGCAATCTTCCTGTCTCAGCCTCCCAAGTACTGGGATTACAGGCATGTGCCAGCTATTTCTTTCTTTCTTTTTTTTTTTTAAAGAGACAAAGTCTTGCTGTGTTGCCCAGGCTGTCCTTAAGCCTCTGAATTTAGGCAATTCGTCTTCCACAGCCTCCCAAGTAGCTGAGACTACAAGCATATGCCACTGCACCTGGCTTCTTTTTTCCTTTTCCCCCATTTTTTTCTAAGATTTTTGTGTAGAAACAGTAATCATTAAAGTTTTACAGACATATGTAGAACATGAAAGTACAGGCTGTAGACAATTGGGAGTAGCAAAGGCAGAAGGATAGGGTTTAGAAAATTGCTGTTTGCTTGAATGGCCTGTAGGAAGTGTATGTGTATGAGGGGGAGGCTCTCAACCTTGTCAAAGCTGTCAAAATGAAGCCTGACCCCATGAGAAGTTCTATAACACATTTGCAGATCATCCATGGTGGGTACTGTTTGATCAATCTTTTTCGACTAGGGTACCCTGATGGAGTTTTATATTTGGAAGAAAGGAAGCTTTATATCATCAGGATCAATCATTGCCAATTTCTTCCTGCATTTATTTAATGATTTCTTGCAGTTCTTTCCATGGTGGTTACCAAACATTATACCCAACATGGTGACATTTGGCCTGTGGTATTGGGGGTCTTCCTTTTCTGAGTCCACGTAAATATTCCAATCACACCAAAGAAGTCGCTCAGGGCAGTGTGATGTGCTCCAGTTGCATGCTCCTGTTGGGGGCATGAAAGAGTGAGCAGTAGGGCTAGAGGTTCCATACGGGTACTCCTGCCACCCAAATGCCCCACAGGAGCAAATCAGAGCAGCCGAGAAGAGGAAGCCAGTAGAGTACTTTTTTTTTTACTTACCCAACCATCTCTTTAACCAAAGGCGCCCAAAAAGAAAGGGAAGAAAGGCAAAGCCAAAGGCACCCCGATTGTTGATGGCATACCTCCGGAGGACATGAGCAAGGAGCAGGTGAGCAGGGCCTGTGCTGTGCAGTCCCAGGGCCGGGCGGGTGCTGCTTCAGATTCTTGGTGGACATGTCCACCATCTCCCCCAGTCTGGATCTTCCAGTTTTGTACAAATCTACAATTTTGAGATGCATTACATATTTCAAAAGTGGAAGAAAATATTCTTTATTTTTTTTGTGGTACTATGGATTGAATCCAGGGGCATTTTACCTTTAAGCCACACCTTGAGACTCTTTTATTTTGAAACAGGTTCTCTCTAGGTTGCTGAGTCTTGCTGTGTTGCTGAGGCTGTCCTTGAATCTATGATCCTCCTCTTTTAGCCTCCCAAGTACGGGGTTTACATGCATGTACAATGACTCTCTGCTAGAAGGAAATATTTTTCTGATATGATAGCTCTTTCTAACTTTTTTTTTTTTGGTGGTACTGGGGATGGAACCCAATGGCATTCTACCTCTAAGTTACATCCTCAGCCATCTTTATATATATTTTTTGAAACAGGGTCTTGCGAGGTTGCTGAGAGTCTTGCTAAATTGCTGAGGCTGGCCTCTAACCTCTGATCCTCCTGTCTCAGCCTCCCAAGTACTGGAATTACAAGCATGTGCCACCACTCCCGGCTCTGTTTTTAATTTTGTATGTTCCCTTTAGTCTTGCCCTTTTATGTATTTGATGTTCAGAGGGCTATTCTAGTGTACACATGTATTCCATTCTCCTTTATTTATCATTAAACATTCTAGCAAAAACAAGTTTTAGAAGGGAACCGGATTCACCTAAAACCATATTGTGTCAATCTGATTAGTTCTGATTGGTCATTCCCTTTTTTTTTTTTTTTTTGTGGTGCTAGGGATTCAACCCCACCCCCAGCTCTATTTTTTAAATTTTTATTTGGAAACAATGTCTCACTAAGTGGCAGAGAGTCTTGCCAAGTTGCTGAGATTGGCTTTGAACTTGTGATCCTCCTGTCTCAGCCTTCCAAGTAATGGGACTACCACTATGCCCAGCTCATTCATTGTTTTGTTTTTTTTTTTTTTTTTTTTTTTTTTTTTTTTTTTTTTTTTTTTGGTGGTACTGGGGATTGAACTCAGGGGCATTCCAACTCCGAGCTATATCCCCAACCCTATTTTTTATTCTTTATTTTGAAACAGGGTCTCACTAAGTTGCAGAGGGCCTCACTAAGTAGCTGAGGCTGGCCTCGAACCCGGATCCTCCAGTCTCAGCCTCCCAAATGCTGGGAACAAGTGTGCGCCACCATGCCCGGCTCATTCATTGTTTTTGACAAAAGTTTCAACAACAAGGAGTCAGGGCTTTCTTCCTTCTTTCCTTTTTTTTTTTTTTTTTTGCAATATTGAGGATTGAGCCCAGGGGCATTCTACCTCCAAGCTACACCCCCAGTCCTGTTTTTTATTTTTTATTTTTTTAATTGGTGCATTATAATCACACTTCTTTGTGAGGTATAAGCTGGTAGAGGCATACATGCACACATTTCTCATTTAACCCTTCCCCAATTCCCACCCCACTCCCTTGTCCTCCCTTCTTCTCAAGTTCAGTTTAGTGATTGACTTTGATGTTTGTGAAAGTACATCATGTGCATTAGGGGTCCCCCCTCCCCCCATCACCTTCTGTTAAGTCAACTTCTTTGCTCGCCTAAGGTTTCTCTTTCTTTATCTTGAGTCCCTCTTATGTCCCATTTTCTCCCTAGCTTCCACATATTAGGGAGAGCATACGATTTTTTACTTTTTGTGACTGACTAATCTCACTTAACATAATGTTTTCCAGTTCCATCCATTTCCCTGCAAATAACATGATTTTGTTCTTCTTTATGGCTGAGTAAAATTCCATTGTGTACATATCCCATAGTTTTGTAATCCATTCATCTGTTGATGGACATCTTGGCTGGTTCCATAGTATGGCAATGTGCAGCTATAAACATAGATACACATGCATTGGTCTGATATTTTGGTTTCCATTCTTTTGAGTAGATACCCAGAGTGGTATTGCTGGATCATATGGTAGGTTCATTCCCACCTATTTTTTATTCTTTATTTTGAAACAGGGTCTCACTAAGTTGCAGAGGGCCTCACTAAGTAGCTGAGACTGGCAGTGAACCTGCAATCCTCCTGTCTCAGCCTCCCAAGTACTGGGATTACAAGCGTGTGCCACCACACCCAGCTCTATTGTTTGTTTTGAAACAGGGCCTTGCTAAGTTGCTGAGGCTGGCCTTGAACCAGTGATCCTCCTGTCTCAGCCTCCCAAGTATTGGGAATACAGGTGTACATCACCACATCTGCCTAGGACTACCTCTTTCTTTTTGCCTAAGTTCAGTTAGGGGAGGGGGCGAAGTCTTTATAGGTTCTTTGTAGAAATTATTATTATTATTATTTTTTGCAGTACTCAGGGGCATTGTACCTCCGAGCTATACCCCCAGCCCTATTTTTTATTCTTTATTTTGAAACAGGGTCTCACTAAGTTGTGGAGGGCCTTACTAGGTAGGTGAGGCTGGCCCTGAACCCAGATCCTCTGGTCTCAGCCTCCCAAATGCTGGGATTACAAATGTGCGCCACCATACTCGGCTCTGTAGAAATTATTTTAAGCTGCTTGTATATTTTGATGAAAAGGGCTTGAGAAAATAATTATGTAATTATAATTTTACTTAAAAAGCTCCTGGAGTCCGGTGTGGTGGTGTATGCTTGTAATCCCAGTACTTGAGAGGCTGAAACAGGAGGATCTCAGCAACCTAGTGAGACTCTGTTTCCAAATAAGAAATAAAATTGGGCTGGGGGTGTAGCTCAGAGGTAGAATGCGTCTTGGTTTAATCCCCAGTACAAAAAAACAAAAAAAACAAAAACAAAAACAAAAAACTAACCAACCAAATAAAACAAAACAAAAGAGCAAAAGCAACTCCTGGAACTACACCATGCAGCAGTGAGCAGAGTGCGGTGGGCCTGACCTCTGTGCTGATGAGTGACGGCCCAGTCGGCGTCTGACACAGGACCGCAGGGCTATGTGTGGACTTGTGTGATAGTGTGAGTAAATCTTACTTTCCTTTGATAGTTTTAAGATTAAAAAGTGAGCCAGTCATAGTGGCACACATTTGTGATCCCAGTACCTGGGAGGCTGAGACAGGAGGATTGCAGGTTCGAAGCCAGCCTCAGCAATTTTTTTTTTTTTTTTTTCGGTACTGGGGATTGAACTCAGGGGCATTCTACCTCCGAGCTATACTCCCAGCCCTATTTTTTATTCTTTATTTTGAAACAGGGTCTCACTAAGTTGCAGAGTGCCTCACTAGGTAGCTGAGGCTGGTCTCAAACCCGGATCTTCCGGTCTCAGCCTCCCAAATGCTGGGATTACAAGCGTGTGCCACCATGCCCGGCTCAGCGTCAGCAATTTATTGAGGCTGTCAGCAATTTAGCTAGATCCTGTTTCCAAATAAAAAATAAAATAGGTCTGGGGGTGTACCCTGGAGGCAGAAGGCCCCTGGGTTCCATACCCAGTACCACACACACACACACACACACACACACACACACACACACACACACACACAGATTAAAAAATAAATAGGAAAGCTGGGCGTGGTGGCCCACACTTGTAATCCCAGCATTTGGGAGGCTGAGACCAGAGGATCCGGGTTCGCGGCCAGCCTCAGCTACCTAGTGAGGCCCTCTGCAACTTAGTGAGACCCTGTTTCAAAATAAAGAATAAAAAATAGGGCTGGGGGTATAGCTTGGAGGTAGAATGGCTCTGAGTTCAATCCCCCGTACTGCAAAAATAAATAAATAAATAAATAAATAAATAAATAAATAAATAAATAGGAAGGAAATTGAAAGAGCCCTGTGAGCTGAAGTTGGAGTAGGGCAAAGGCTGCTCCTGAACAGTGGTGATAAGTGCTTTATTGTACGTGAAGGAGCATCATTGGCAGTCTAAGCAGGAAGGTGGTGGATCGAGTTTGTGTTTTGGAAAGATCACTGGGGTGGTAGATGGAGAATGGGTTGGACATTGCAATACCCCAGTGTGAGCTGTTTCTTGTATCCTGTTTATTTCTCATCCCTGTGCAGATATTTTCTTTTTTCTTCTCTTTTCTTTCTTTCTTTCTTTTTTTTTTTTTTTTTTGTGTGGTACTGGGGATTGAACCCAAGGGCATTCTACCTCCGAGCTACACCCCCAGTCCCATTTTTTTTTGCGGTACTGGGAATTGAACTCAGGGGCATTCTACCTCCGAGCTACACCCCCAGCCCTATTTTTTATTCTTTATTTTGAAACCGAGTCTCACTAAGTTGCGGAATGCCTCACTAGGTAGCTGAGGCTGGCCACGAACCCGGATCCTCCGGTCTCAGCCTCCCGAATGCTGGGATTACAAGCGTGTGCCACCACGCCCGGCTCCCATTTTTTATTCTTTATTTTGAAACAGGGTCTCACTAAGTTGCAGCGCTTCACTAAGTAGCTGAGGCTGGCCGCGAACTTGGATCTTCCTGTCTCAGCCTCCCAAGTACTGGGATTACAAGTTTGCGCCACCACGCCTGGCTTCTGTAATTTGTTTGAGTGACACTAATGATCTGCGATGGGAAGACATTTGCCATTTTGTGGAGGCCCTAGTCAGATTCGGGGATGCTCTGCTCTTTCCTGGAGACCCAAGCCCCTGCCTAGTGTCCTCGCCTCGAAGCTCCTGGTTGGTTATTTTGGTGAGAAAGGTAGTTTCTCTGTGGGGAATGTGTTTTGGGAGAGAAAATCTTTACAGTAAGTGGCCCAGGGCTGTACCCAAAGATAACCTGTTCTCGTGGGAAATGAGATCCCAAGAAAGCTGTAAGCCTGACCTACTTTTCTCTTTAACCTATTTGCTGATTTGCGATTGGCTCTGAACCAAAGCCTATTGAGTGTTAAGAGTTTACTGGCTTTGTGGATTTTTTGCCTAACATTAGAAGCTTAAGGTGAATAATTTTTCATTTAATCTTATTTTGTGATGATGTTTGCATGCTGCTACTTACTTAATTTATTGCGGTACTAGGGATTAAACATGGGGGCATTCTACCTCTGAGCTATACCCCCAGTTCTTTTTTTGTTTTGTTTTGAAACACGGTCTCACTAGGTTGCTGAGAGTCTCATTAAGTTGCTGAGCCTGGTCTCAACTGTAGTCTTCCTGTCTCAGCCTCCCACATACTGGGATTACAGGCATGCACCACCACTCCTGGCTTGCTACATCATTTTTAAATTTAAATTTAATTTTTTTTTGTGGTACTGGGAATTGAACCCAGGGGTATTCTACCTCTAAGTTACACTCTTGGCCTTTTTATTGTTTTTATTTTGAAACAGGGTGTTGCTAGGTTGATGAGTCTCACTATTTGTTGAGGCTGTCCTTGTTGTGAGCTTCCTGTCTCAGCCTCCCAGGTACTGGGATTACAAGTGTGCACCACCACACCCAGCTTTGTTACATCATCTTAATATCTATTTTTTTTCATATACTACTTCATTTAGTTGATACATTCTAATTTTTCAACCATGTTTCCATTTAAAATCATCCTAAACTGGGCATTGTAATGCCTGCTTCTAATTTCAGTACTTTGGAGGCTGAAACAAGAGGATTTCAGGTTCAAGAACAGACTCTGCAATTCAGGGAGACTCTGAGCAACCTAGCAAGACCCTGTTTCAAAACCAGAAATAAAAAGGGCTGTTGGTATAGCTCAGAGGGAGGATTTCCTGGGTTCACTCCCCATTCCCCTCACCCCAACATAAATAAAATCATCCCAGATCATTTATTTTAATTTTTTTGTTGTTACAATAATGGTAAAGCTAGTTTTTTTGTTTGTTTTTTGGTACTGAAGATTGAACTCAGGGGCATTCTATCTCTGAGCTATATCCCCACCCCTTTTTATTTTTCTTTGTTTTGACACAGAGTCTCACTAGGTTGCTGTGAGCCTCACTAAGTTGCCGAGGCTGGTCTCAAGCCTGCTATCCTCCTGTCTCGGCCTCCCAAGTACTGGGATGACAAGCCACCACACCTGGTAAAGCTAGTATCTGAGGAAAGAGCTTTTGTGTTTCTTTTGAGAAATTTCTTTTGTATAAATTCCCAGGAACTGTTGAAAGGATATAATTGTCCTATGATTATTAGCCAAATCCAAGATAATTTTGCTCTTGGCTGAATATATTCTGTCCCTGGAGCCTTCTTGGCATCATATTCTAACCTTCTACTTTTAGCTCTTACTCATCTTTTAGTAGGATGGCCCTTGTGTCTTTCTTCCTGGCCTTTCTCTTCCTTCTCATGTCACTTGCTGTGGGTGGGCCTCTGCGGGGTGCCTTGCCTGATCTCGTGCCTGGTCAGGTGGAGGAACATGTCAACCGCATCCGTGAGGAGCTGGACCGAGAGCGGGAGGAACGCAACTACTTCCAGCTGGAGCGGGACAAGATCCACACCTTCTGGGAGATCACACGCAGGCAGCTGGAGGAGAAGAAGGCTGAGCTGCGAAACAAGGACAGGGAGATGGAGGAAGCCGAGGAGAGGCACCAGGTGGAGATCAAGGTGAGTGGGTTCTCCTGCCTGCCCCCTGGGGGTGCCCCGTAGCAGCATGGAAGCGGGACCAGAGGCTGGGTGGGACAGCTTTTATCCTTGCTTTGTTTGTGTCCTTTATATTGGGAACCTGAAGGTGGTTTTTCTAAAAGAGGTTGAGGAGGAGAAGCTTTCTCTCTCCAGTGGCAGGGGAGGCCTTGCAGGTCTCGAGTTCTGCATGGAAGCCTCCATGGTGTGGAAGGAGCATGGCTCTGGGAGCAGGCTGACCTCCTTAGAGCCCAGCTGTGCCACTTGGCACCACATGAGCTGGGCGTGCTCCTCTCCTGCCAGCCTCGGTGTCCTACTCTGTGTAAGTGTGCAGGTGTGTGCGAGTGAGCAGGTGGTGCCCCCTTGCCCCACAGGTGTACAAGCAGAAGGTGAAGCACCTGCTGTATGAGCATCAGAACAACCTGACCGAGATGAAGGCTGAGGGTACGGTGGTCATGAAGCTGGCCCAGAAGGAGCACCGCACGCAGGAGGGCGCTCTGCGCAAGGACATGAGGACCCTGAAGGTGGCGCTCAAGGAGCAGGAGCTGGCCAACGAGGTGGTGGTGAAGAACCTGCGCTTGGTAGGTCTGAGGGGAGCCAGGGACGCCAGGGCTGACAGGCGGTGGGGACAGTGAGCCGTGTGCTTGCTGCCTGCCTGAACTGCTCATTATTCAACAACTAGGAATTCATGTTTTTGTGTAAAAAAAAAAAGCTCCCACAGTTTTTCTTTTTCCTTTTTTGTGGTACTGGGGATTGAACCCAGGGGCATTCTACCTCCAAGCTACACCCCAACCTTATTTTTTTTTTTTTTAATTTGAAAACAGGATCTCACTAGGTTGATGAGAGTCTCACTACTTGCTGAGGCTGTCCTTGAATCTGCAATCCTTCAGTCTCAGCCTCCCAAGTACTGGGATTACAAGTGTGTGCCACCACAGCCAGCTTTATTTTTTATTTTGAAAGAGGTCTCAAGGTCTCCCTAAGTTGCTGAGACAGGCCTTGAACCTGAGATCCTCCTGTGTCAGCATCCCAAGTATGGGGATTATAGGTGTGCATCACCACGCCCTCTCTGGCTTACTTTTGAGACTGGGATTGATTCTTTTTGAGGGATGCTGAGAGTTTCTGGTAGAGGTTGAAATTCACATGCTGAGTGTCCCTTAGATACGAGGCCATGATCTCATCTCTGACAAAATGGCTGCCCGAGTGGGGCTGTGGTCCAGGAAGGAGAGAGACAACACACGGCTAGAAGACAAAGGTGTCACTGCATACAGCAGAGCTGAGATGGATGAGTACTTTAGGGAGAGCAAAGTGAGGAGGGATGGGGGCTTGGAGTTGGGGGTTTGCAGCTTTTTACAAGGCCTCCAGGACTGCTTTATCGAGAAGGTAATGTCTGGGCCAATGCTGGAAGGAACTAGGTGACCAGGCTTGGGGAGGTCAGCCCAGGAGAAGGGATGGGCGGGTGGAAAGGCCTAGAAGCCAGAGGAGCAGGGAGTGAGGAGGCTAGAGGAATGGCTCAGAGTTTGTTGGCTTGGAAAGCCACAATGAGGATGGGAGCTTTGACCTGGGCTGAGTCTGGAGCAGTCTGAGAACTTGGGAGAGGAAGGATGTGTCTGACTTTAGTTTTCAAAGGTTCTTCCTGGATGCTGGATTGAGAAGACCTGCCCAACACATGTGCCTCATGCTGGGAGCAGCCAGCCTCAACTGACTGGACAAAACTCAGTGGCGTTGTAGACTGAGGTGTCAGGCCTCCAGAGTGGGCTGCCTTTTCTGAGAGGCACAGGATGGCTGGTTTCAGATTAATTTAGTGATATGAGGCTGGCTGCTTAACCTGAGGCCAGAGTGCAGCTTTGGGTGAAAATACTGCTCTAAAAATAATTTGAGGTTATTATTAAAAATTTATGCATATAAGCCGGGCGTGGTGGCGCACGCTTGTAATCCCAGCATTCGGGAGGCTGAGACCGGAGGATCCGGGTTCGTGGCC
>PVLC010039140.1:0-14396 GCA_004027655.1 Graphiurus murinus
CTGTTCTCCAAACACAAGCAACAAAATTTTGTTCAGGCTTCAGGGTCAGACTATTGCTTCTATTTTGTGTAGAGAGAATAACGAGTGAATTGGCTGAAATAGGTCAAGCTAACTCTTCCCATATCTCATCTCTAATCCATCTCTTAAATAATCTCTAGATTATCTGCATGGTGGACTGGCTAATTTTCACTCCAGGTTGACCTCACCAATATGTTTCGCTGTCACCTCTCCTTGCTGAGCAGTTGGCTTCTGTTCAAAACACACAAGGCCATTTAATTATTAATCAGAGCAAAACATTATTAGGGAAGTTAAACTGTTGAGTATGTATGTATGTGTACACACATGGGTACTTTCTTGATTATCTCGCTGTTTTGTTTTGCTGCTTGTTTTTCTGGGTCTCAGCTCCTCTCCATTTGTAGAGCTATCTATACTGTAATTATTACCAGTGAATTCCTAAGAGCTTTTGGGTCCCTATCCCTGTCTCCATAGATGTGTGTGGAAATGTTTTTCAGCTGTGGAGGGCTCACAAGAAGAAATGACTGACCTTGACCACGGAGTGGAGCATGCATCTGTGATCAGGAAAAAAGTTCAGTGTTTGTGTTCAGTGACGGTTTTATGCACTGCTGTCAAGAGAGACTACTTTTATATGGCTTGCTGATGGCCCAGGGCTCCAGGAACCATCATGATTATTTAGCCAACGATTTTAATGAGTCCATATAAACTCATTCTATTTTTATATTAATAACAGGGAGGGGAAGTTGGAAGAGTAAATATAGAGGAGGATGGGTTTTAGTTTTACTGGTCAGGGCCATTGGGAATTCTTCTACAGAATTAGATCTAGTCTACTATTATTTCCTTCTTTCTAGATGGTCATTCTTTCCTGATTACTCTCTTCTTTTCTTTCTTTCTTTCATTCTTTTTTTATCCCCCTCCATTCTTTCTTTCAACTAATATTGCATACTTACTATATATAAGAGATAGAACTAAGTCCTAATAGATGGATAACACATGGCCCCAGTCCTCTTAGAACTCAATTTGGTGTGGGAGGCAGAGGGAGACAGATCATTACAATACGATGAGTAATGATAGAGGTAGGCATAAGATGCTATGCAAGTTAATTGGAAAGGCCCCTAGCCCAGCGTGGCTTGGGAGAGAGGGTGGGAAGCTTCCTGGAGGATAATTGTGTGATTAACTGGGAGTAGAGATGGGAGAGGAGCAGGGTCCAGGGTCTTTACCCAGCAGGCCAAGCCATTCATGTGGTTTAAGAGCTTTGGACCAAGGGAATGGGATAAAGGGCATTGAGGATGTGGGTCTTCCATAGATGATGACAAGAGATTTTGATGTCACTAGGTATGGATAGGATCATAGGGTCAGGGTAGAAATGATATCTCCTATTCTGGCAAAGTACAGATGATCGACCCTTGAAATGCTGGGCACATTCTAAAGTATCCCTCAATCTAGTCATGTACTCTCAACCCTTCTTGAGTAGGTGTTTTATCTATCTATCTATCTATCTATCTATCTATCTATCTATCTATCTATCTATCTATCTAATCTACCATCTGTCTATGAATCTATCTATTTATTTCAGCTGTTGCCACCTATGGATAGCACTCACTTCAGAACTCCAGATTCCTTTTTTTTTGATACTAGAGATAGAACCCAGGGGCATTCTACCTCTGAGCTACACCCCACCCCCAAGCCCTATTTTATTTTGAAACAGGTTCCTGTTAAACTGCTGAGGGCCTCACTAAGTTGCTAAGGCTGGCCTGGAAGCTGCAATCCTCCTGTCTCAGCCTCCCATGTACTGGGATTACAAGTGTGCTCCACTGTGCTGGGCTAGGACTCCAGATTCTTCAGCCTTTGAATAAAGACTTGCACTAGTGATTCTCCAGGGACCTTGGACTGAGACTGCATCATTGATCACTCTTTTTTTCTGAAGTGCCAGTTTCTTGGACTGAGGAGCTAAGAGTTTCCCTGACTCTCTAGCCTACAGAAAGCCATTGTGAGACTATCCAGCCTCTGATAATGTGAGCCAATCTACTAAATAGTTTCTTAATATAGATACATATCTATATTATATATAGTATATTACATATATTATATATATATATATCTTCCACTGGCGAAATATATATGTATATATATATTTATACACACACACACACACACACACACACATATATATATATAGCCTTCGACTGGTGAACCCTGACAATATTTATGTGCTAGAGGTGAAGTCATGTAAGGGGAAGTGGGCAGGGTGTAACCCCCAAAGTGTGAGTGAAGATCAGTGCCCCCTGGGTGGGATAATGAGAGTTGAGGAGGTAGAGGAGGACCCCTGGCCTCCTAAAAAAACAAGGCCCAACTTGTGCTGCAAGTTTTATTGGGAGTTCAGGACTCTGGAGGAGTTCTTTGGGCCAATAGGTAGGCAAGGAGCCACAATAGTTCTTATGCCCTCCAGGGACAGAACCCAACATTGGCTGCACCCTAAGATACTTAAAGCAGGGGACCTTATAATCTCAGGAAGATGAGAGGGAGTCTGTTGAGAGAAGCTTAACCCCTGCTCCTTGGAGATCTCGGGCTAATAGTAGAAAGAGCGTATGTGTGTTAGAAAGCACAAGTATCGTGTCCAATAATATCAACCACAGCAATAGTAATAACACTGTATAATCAGTGTCTACTTGGTGACAGGGAATTTTCATTCCTTTAACCCTCATAATGACAAAATAATAATGTTCAATGATGAAAGGTACAACAATTCCTTTCATTTTATAAATGGGAAGATCAAAATTTGGAAAGGTCACAAGTATGAAGCCACAGAATTACATTTGAACCCAGATCATTCTAACTCTAGAACTTCTGATCTCAACTGCTTTCCTTACGGGGATAGACACTCAGTGCAACTCTTCTTTGATCTGACCCTGGAAACACAGTTCATCAGAAATGGTGACGCAGAGAGGCCCTAGAGAGTGATGAAATGCATTTCTATAGCACTATTAATTATGAAGATGTATAATTAAAATATTTTTTATTTCTCTAACATCATAGTGCACTGTAATAATAGTAGCCAAGAACATAAGGTTTGAGGGAAAATAGATTAGAAATCAAGCTCTCTAAAGTCTATTTCTTTAGTAATTGTAATTGTAATGTTTGTGTGCCTCCCCCAATTCATAAATTCAAGTCCTAATCTCCAGCATGGTGGTATTTGGAGGGCCTTTGGGAGATACTCAGGTTTAGATGAGGTCTTGGGGTTGAGTCCCATGACAGAGTTACTTACAAGAGAAGCAGAGAGACCAGAGCCTTCTTTCTCTCTCTCTCCATGGGTACACACTGAGGACCGGACATGAGAAAACTCAGTAAGCAGGCAGCCATCTCCAAGTCAAGACAAAAGCCCTTGTCAAGAGCCGAATCTGCTGGCACCTTAGCTTTAGAGTTCCAGTCTCTAGAACTGCAGGAAAAAAGGAGTCCTTGAAACTGAGAGGAAAGCTAGGGTGTGCAGAAATGATTGGACCTCCACCCCTCCTCATTTTGGGTCTGAGGGAGGCACAAATGATTGCTAGTATGCCCGGGGTTCTCGCAGGAAGGTATCCCAGGGGATCTGGTGTATGCGGTGTTGCTGTTTCTGTTTCTGTTGCTGTTGCTGTTGTTGTTGTTGGTGGTGGTAGTGGCTATGCTACCACTGTGGTTGAGGAGAGAGCTGTCCTATGTGGAGAGCCCTGGCTTGGAAGGGGACACCAGCGCTCCTCAGCAGCCAGGGCCACATCTGCAGAGGGGCCATCCTACTCCTCAACGAGGGGAGGCTCATCAAATCCTCAAATAGGAGGAATCTGCAAAGGGCATTTAGCACAGCACCGCTTTCAGCCTTTCAGTCTCACATGTTTAACCTGGAAACTTTGCTGAAGAGTTGATTCTTACTAGGTAGGTGGGGGAAGGGCCGGAGAACCTGTGCTGTGACAAGCTCCACATGCTACTGGGCTTGGGTCACACTTTAAATAGGAAGAATTTGCTCTACCCCTGTGTGTCGTGTCAAGGTAAGCTGCATTTCAATAACTGTCTTAATCAATAAGGATCCCTCCTGCTGCAGAACAGATGATTCTCTTGTTGAGCAACTTCCTTACCTTTCAGAAGCTTTTTCTTGGCCAGCCCAAATCCCTTTCGTGTTGAGGCTGTCTTGGAGAGTTCTGCTGTTGGTGGAGATGGAGATGTAAAGTAGCCCCCTCCCATATCATAAGCTTTGGTTATTTAAAGACGACTAAGTCAGATCTATATTTAAAATTATGCTTCTCTCTCTGTTCTTATGCCTGTTTTATCTGGTTCGGTCAGGAGGAATGAAACTATAAGGGTGCTTTGGGTTAAGGAATTGGTGTTTGGAACATTCCTGTGGCTGCTCAACCAGTTGGAATCTCCTCACACACACAAATACTATCCATGCTCAGTTCTCTAGCTGAAAGGAGATAGCATTGGTTATGAAAGTCAAAATCAAAGAGAGAGTGAAAATTTCTATCTTATCGGTGTTGTTCACAGGTACAGCTACCTGTCTTGTTTTTTTTTTTGTTTTGTTTTTGTTTTTGTTTTTTTTGTTGTTGTTGTTCCTCCTGGCTCTCTATTGCTCCCAACCGAGAGACCTGGAAGCAAGAATTCAGTCATCTAGCATGGCCAGGCAAAGGAGCTGGAAAACCCCACACACCATAAGTGAGAGTCAGTAAGATGTTTTTAAGTACCTAGTAGTCTGTGATAGGTAAGAAGCCACTTCCCCTCTGTTTTATCCCCTGCCCCAGCTCTTTGTGCCTTTGTGTGACTTTCAACCAATATGTTTCCTCTCTCTGGGGCACTTGCATTTCCAAACCTTTCTCTCTGAGGATGGGATGAGGTGTGTCCTTTGTTAAAGAGGCTAACTAGTCACCTGGTGACAAGTTCTTTTATGTGCCTTCCTCGAAAGGCACAGTGGGGCAGCTGCCACTTCCAGGCTCACAGTGATGTCCTGGGGGGAGGGATGGACCCCTGCAAGAGAAGGAGTGGAGGAGGCCCCCAGGAGAGCTTGTGTAGTTTATAGAGCTTGCAGGTTTCTGAAGTGCAGGGGTATCCAGAGGTCTGTTGTTACTCTGACCCTACTCTTAGCTTGAGAAGGGAAAATGAGACGGCCAGCACAGGGACACACAGGGGACTTCTGGTTCATCCTGACAGCTCCTGTGTAGGCTGCTCTGCATGGAAGTATGACTCACCAGCCTTGGTCATGACTCTGGGCCCAGGATTCACAGTGTTACAGAATTAGCAACCAGCGTGTACACCCACAGAGTACTTAGACATTTCCCATTCAAAACACTCAATGGAGTGAATGCATGGAGAACAGGAAGGTTAAACGGGCTGTCAGTTATCACAGCTCTTCTAGTTAGCCTGCAGAATGGATTCCTCTCTGCTTCCCCGGTTATGTTTCTCTTTCTGGGGAGTGTGTTCATCTTTGCTTCACCATTTAGAACCTGTTCATTCAGCCATTCAAGATTTTTGTTTTTGTTTTGCAATGCTGGCGATGGAAGTCAGGACCTCACACATGCCAGGCAAGCCCTCGACCACTGAGCTACACACCCAACCAAGAATTTTTGTTGAACATCTTTCCCATGTCTAGCCCTGTTCTAGGTCCTTCGGGCATGGTAATGAGGCAGACCTTACTTTCAAGGAGCTTACCATTCACTGGGGAACCTTGGGGGAGTGACTTAACCTCCTATACTGTGAATTTCTCATCTGTAAAATGAAGATATCATACCTGATTCATTAGATAATGCATACATAGCACTCCACAGAGTACTTGACACTTAGTAGACATTTAATTAGTGCTTGCTGTTAGCTTCTGTTGAGAAACGATTGGTGTGGGACTAAGATTATTGGTGTCCTGATGTGCCTGCTAATGCCATAGTCAAATCTTTATCCTGGGAGCTTTGGGACTCAACAGTGCCACTGCTGGGAACTTAGCCACAGCGAGGGTGGGACTGGAGATGTTGAGCTTGGCATGTTCCTGTACCATTGGTTAGACCTCACTCACTCAATCTGCAAGCAGCTGGGTAATCAATCATCCCAAAGAGGATGATAAAGGTCAACCTAAAGTATAATTCAATTTTATGGTCACCATCCATCTCCTCTTTATTGTGGGGAACCACCCAGACAGCTGTACAATGAAAATTAAGCCTGGGAATGCCGAGGCGTGTCACTGGCTGTAGTCCCACAGGGAGCAAGGGGACAGTCAGATCCCAATGCCTGCACTGCCTGCCTTCGGTGGAGAAGCTGTGCTGCCCCCCAGGCCCTCAGCTTCTCTGGGCCCCAGTTCCTTCCTCCTGGGTGCAGTTTCTGGACCCCTGCAGGCACTGACAGTTTCTGCTTTTATGTTGGTATGAAACCGTTCAGGTGTTGCAGGTTATGAACACAATTTCATGATATTGTCATCTGCATGGGAGTTCCTGAATAGATCCTATCTATTTCTGGTGACCCTTCCAAGAGTCCCTTCAGGTTTGGAAAAGGTGGGGTAGGCACTCTGATCCTCCTCAGTGAGGACCTGGGCTGCTTGGTAGTAGGGGTTTGGCAGACAAAATCAGCTCTAACAAGGAGGCACTTCCAAGTGCCTAAAATAGTTGTAATAGTAGCTGGTCACTCAGCTCCATTAACAAGGGCAAACCGCCTTCAGTCAGGGAGAAAAAGCTTAAATTGCCAAAGAGAGGTAACTGTTGCTTTAAATAGCTTTAAAGTGGACAGAGAGGCACTGGTCATCTCCAAGGTTCCTTCCGGGTCTATGACTCTACCTTGAGCTGAAGATAGTTTGAAGCTGGTCTGAATAACCCCAGGGGGAGAGGAGAAAATAAAATTTAGAAGCTGAGACTGCTTAGAAAGTGAGCAGGAGGTGAGGGGGTGAGAAACCCTTTGGAATTTTTCCAGCTGAGATTTGACTGAATTTAAGAGCCATTTTTTCAGCATTGCAAAGTTCACCTCTCTAAAAGGTGTTTATAGAAATCTGCTGCTATCCGATTTAAATCAGTTCACCAATCTGGCTAATTGGTGTGGTTTGAAAGTAGCCACAGGGCAGGTAATAAGAGGTTTGCTTCCCAGCCTCCGCCCTTTGTGGAGCCCCAGCGCCACCTCCAGCAGACTTGATTTGCACATTCCCAGTCTTTGTGGTCTTGCCATTACTTCCCTTCCTAAGCCCACTCAGCATTTTCTCCCTGTCATTTTGCAAGTTTTTCTCTCTGTGTGAGAGTGTAGTGGACCCAGACAAGCATGACATCTGTCACTTGTTAGATAAGAGACTTGAGCATGTTTAACTTGAGTTTCAGTTTTCTCATTCATAAAATAGGACCACATTAACCTAGCTTGTAGAGTTTCTGTAAGAATTAAATATGAGCAGGGTGTGGTGGTACACACTTGAGAGGCTGAAACAGGAGGATCACAGGTTTGAGGACAGCCTCAGCAATGTAGTGAGACTTTCAGTCACTTAGTGAGACCTGTCTCAAAATAAAAAATTAGACAGGGCTGGTGTAGCTCAGAGGTAGAATGCCCCTGGATTCAATCCCCAGTGAAGAAAAAAAGAAAGAAAGGAAGAAGGAAGAAAGGAAGGAAGGAAGGAAGGAAAGAAGGAAGGAAGGAAGGACGGAAGGAAGGAAAGAAGGAAGGGAAGGTGAAAAGGAAGGGGAAGGAGAAGGAGGGGGGAGAAAGAAAGAAGAGAGAGAGAGAGAGAGAGAGAGAGAGAGAGAGAGAGAGAGAGAGAGAGAGAGACATGCATACATTATCCTATTTAAACTTTAATTGCAAAGCATCTGAGTAGGTATTATAAGTATGTCCAAGTGTACCACTTAGTAGCTGTGAGACCTCAATCAGGTTACTGCGCCTCAGTTTTCTCAACTATAAAATGGAAAGAATAATACTACTTACTTCAATTTTTTTATAATAATTAAATGAGTTAATGGGTATAAGATGCTTAGCATAGCAATCAGGTACTGTGTGCTATGTCTTAGCTGCTAATCTTATGCAACATATCCAGTAGAATGCCTAGCTCTGGGTAAAGCTAAAACAAAAAAATTGAATCCTTAGCCACTGGCACCTTGAGTTCTAAACTTGCTGTGGATCCTCTGGAGCCCCTTCCTTGGTAGTTGTTCTGTTTAGCAGACCTTTCTCCAGTTAATATGAAGCTGGGACCTTGGTAGTTGCTGAGCAATCAGGCCCTTGTTTGGTGGCCCAGGTAAGTCAGCAAGTATATCCAGAGGAGATGGAAGGGGTAAGAAGAACCTGTGACAACGTTCACTGATTTCATTCCATGATTTGCTTGGGATACTTCAAAGTGGGGAGACAGAGATGTGACTTGGGGGCCCATTCAAGAAGCAGGTCAGCATCCTGCCTTCCCAGAAGGAGGTATTTCCCAAATAGCTTACACCTCTACATCTTGATAGCTCTGACTCATGCCAAAGCAGGCTGTGGGTTAGCTTCAATGGGAATGTTTTTCTAAGCCAGCAAACCGAAGTAGGTGACAACTTCCAGTCCCAAGGCTTTGGCTTTGCATGCAACACAAGGTTTCCACTTGCTGGTGAGGGTTGTTGGTGCTTTGCCCTGGCGAGAGACTGACTGCTTTAGGAAGGCTGCCACAGGGGGAGGGGAGCTATGTTGTTGGCCCAGCTGCTTGTTGCACTGGTCCAAACTAGCTGTGCTGGATCTGCAAGGAAAAGACACTTTCACCAGTCAGCAGAATCAATCACAGATTGAGCATAGGCCCATGCAAGCACAGTGGAGGGAGGGCACAATGGAATGTAAAGACATGGCCCATGTCCTCAAGAAGTTCATCAAGCTGCTGGAGGAAACAGTAGCACTTACAGAGTAAACTAATAATAGGATATCTGAAGTCACCAGTTTGTCCTTGCAGACATCAGTGACCTGTGAGACTCTTAAACTCCCGAGATTCCAGGTACAACAGACCTGACTAGGAGAAGCACAATAATATCAACTGTGTACTAGGTATTCTTCTAAAGGCTCTAATCATTTTTTTTCATTTATGTATCACAGTAAATTTTTGTAGTAGGTGTCAATATTCTCATTTTCAGGTGGGGAAACTTGGAACAGGAAGGTGAAGGGACTAGCCAGAGATCATACAGGTAAGAAATGATGGAGCCAGGTTGCAAAGCCAGGCTCGCTGGCTCCAGAAGGCCAGGCCTTTACCCTCCAGGTTAAACCAGCTGGAACCAGGGAGAGTGGCTCTGAAAATCGCATTGAAAAACATTCCTTCCTTTCAGGTTGTAGGGAACCCACTAGTGACTTCAATTGATGGGGTTTAACCCACTGTGCCTGCTCCTGCCCTTGCTACTAAGGCCACTCATATGTCTTGCATTCAGTGCCCAGAGGGAGAATCTGCTCAGGTTGCCCAGTGTCCACCCAGGAGAGGAAACTCTCTTAGGGAATAGGTCTCCTGCCAGAGCACTCCAAGGCTTTTGGCGCACTTCCACTTCACAGGAGAAGAGGATGCCAATCCAATCAGTCGTGACGGGAGTGGAAGAGATTGCGTGGCAGAGAGGAATCAAACAGTTCCCTGCAACCTGGAAGAGCCTGCTTAACGCGTGAATCCACAACCAAGGGGCGTGACAGCTCTACCTCCCTAATCGTGGGGAATTGCTGCTTTCTGCTCACTCAGAAGCTTTAAAAACCATACATGTCCGCACAAGGATTTTTATAAGATTGGTAATATTACTGAAAAATAAATCTATTCAACTCTCCAACCATAGGAAAGAAAAGAGATTTATTCAGCTCATGGTTCTGGAAGTTCAATACCATGGGGTCAACATCTGCTTGGCATCTGGTGAGGGCTTTCTTGGTGGGTCACAGCATGGTGGAGGATGTTACTTATGTGGTTAGACCAAAGAATCATACTAGCTCTTCCTCTTTTTTTTTTTTTTTTATTGTGATACTGGGAATTGAATTCAGGGATGTTCTACCCCCAGCCCTATTTTATTTTTTATTTTGAAACAGGGCCTCACTAAGTTGTGAGACTGACTGCGAACCAGTGATCCTCCTATCTCAGCCTCTCAAGTACTAGGATTACAAATGTGTGCCACCACACCTGGCTTTTCTTCCTCTTAAAGCTAGTAAGTGCATCATGGCAGACCCACCCTCGGACCTCATCTAACCCTAAATACCTCCCAAAGGCCCACCTCTAAATACAATTAGCAAATGACTCTGGGGAATAAGTTCCTGATACATGAAGTTTGGGAGATACATTCAAAATATAGCATGTTTATAGAAAAATATGTGAATTTATATGTAGAAAATATTAATAAAAATCCAGGTGTAGTGACACATGACTACCATCCCAGTATTTATGAGGCTGAAACAGGAGGATTACAGGTTCAAGGCCAGCCTCAGCAACTTAGCAAGTCCCTGTTTCAAAATAAAAAATAAAATAGGACTAGGGGTGTAGCTTGGAGGTAGAATGCTCCTGGATTCAACTTTCAGTACCAAAAAAAAGAAAGAAAGAAAATATTAATAGAAGCTATCTCTGATATGAAGAATTATAAATAATTTGAGCTCTTTTTTTTTTTTTGCTTATTTGTATTTACATTTTGCCACAGAAAACAGGCATTTCTTATACAGTAAACCTGTTATTTTTTAAAAATCTAATGATATGTTAGAAATAACCTTAATTTAGCCAGGCGTGGTGGCACACACCTGTAATCTCAATGCTTGGGAGGATTAGCAATTTAGCATGACACCCTTTCAAAATAAATAATAAAATAGGGCTGGAGGTGTGGCTTGGAAGTAGAATGCCTTTGGGCTCAATTCTCAGTACAAAAAAAAAAAAAAGAAAGAAAGAAAAAAGAAATAGCCTTCATTTTGTAAAAAGAATCAATTCATCTTAAATATTAAAAAAAACAAAACGTATTTCTTATTCTCTCTCCCTTTTTTCCTTTTGCTTTGGTGGAAAGCAAATACTCTTTCTTCATTGTGGAGAATAATTCTAGGCCTAAAGTTTACCTTAGAGTCATAGCATATGAGAGTTAGAAGGGAATTTAGAGACCATCATGCCCAGTTCCTTATTTAGCAGACAAACAGACTGGACCCAGTGGCTGAGCTTGTTCCTATCAGTGGTAGGTGGCAAAACCTTGGCAGGAAGCCAAGATTCCCAGTCCAGGGCATTTTCTACACCATCATGCCAGGCCATTACATTTACGCAGAGAACATTGGACTCAGCATGGTGGTATCAACTCTGAGCATAGGAAAGGCACGTTATGCTGAGAATGGTCAGTCACTATTCTGCAGCTCTACTGAGGCAAACATGGGGCTTAACTCATTGCAGATTCAAGAGAGAGAGAGAGAGAGAGTTGTGATGGGAGATGGGAAGATGATTATTGTAGGCCCTGGAGATATGCTACCTAGAAAGTTCACATGTGATTCCGCACGAAGGCAGAAGCCAGCCCACAGGCTTTTCTCCTGTGTCCTCCTCTTTTTCAAGCTATTGGGTCATAGATGGTTCTTGGGATATTTTTGTTCTTCTGTCCAACGCTTATCTTTCTGGAAAGTAGAGCAGTGAGCCCTTGACCTTTGAAACCAATTTGAGATGCTGCAATGACAATATTGCTTTGTCAACTTGTCTGCAGAGTTCTTGGTTCTCATGCTGCTTGTTGTGTTAGTCAAGATTTTCGGTGGCACACACACTTGAACTAATTTAGGCAAAAGAGAGAAAGTACTAGCTCATGAAATCCATGGAAAAAATCGAGTATCCAAAGGAAGCAAAAGTCAGGGAAACATGGATCTCGGCCTCAGGAGCCAGGAACTTCAATGTGCCTTTGTCTCTGCCTCTCACCACCGCTCCTCACTCTGGTTGCTTCCTTCTCTTTCACTGCAGATAAGCTGTCTCCATTTCCATGGCTGTGTGTTCCATCTGTTTCCTTCACCAGAGATGAACACTTAGCCAATGAATTCTCACTTGTTTCAAGTTAAGAAATCCCACAAGAGGGCCAGAGTGATCAGCTGTGACCAAAGTGCTGGGTCACAAAATAGCATGACAATTCAACATGAACACATTGTTTGCCCCAGGGAAATGCAGACCCCAGAAGACTGGGAGGTACTGGGCCAAGACAAGGATATTCTTGGCCCAATACCCCACCCCCTCCTTAGAGACAGAGTTTGATGAGAAGAGACTGAACAATTAGATAGCGAGTGAAAATCCTCAAGAAGTAAAAAGATGTCCTGGCCTGGGACATCTTTCTTCTTTTTCTTCTTCTTCTTCTTCTTCTTCTTCTTCTTCTTCTTCTTCTTCTTCTTCTTCTTCTTCTTCTTCTTCTTCTTCTCCTCCTCCTCCTCCTCCTTATTATTATTATTATTATTTTAACAATGTTTTCAAACCCAGTGGGAAAAAAAAAACCTGCAGTGAGTGTCTGCTTGACTTGACACCCAAAGAATCATACCTGGGTATTTTAGGACCTGAGTCAAGTTTGAAGCAATTTGCTCCCTCTTCCCAGCCCTTTCTTCTGAGAACTAAAACATGAGGGTAACAATCCTGTAATTTTAACTGTATTTATAAATCCCTGGTCCTTTATGTTGTGCTTTTTTTTTTACACTGTGCTTAGTCTGAATGTTGCTATTTTCACAGAGGAAAGAGACTATAATTATAGGTCAAACACCACCTCCGGAAGCAGTGAAGGCAACAGAGAGGCTCGGGCTCCCGGCCCTTTTCCGGTTGACACCCTGGACATCTCCTCCTTTCCCCAAGCCCCGGCCAGCTCTTTGCCTCTGTATCCCCATATCTTTGCTTTCTTTTGCTTGCTAGTCTGGCATATCATGAGACAAAAAGGGGAAGTTAGAATAGAAAGCCAGAGAGTTAAAACTGCATGATGCTTGGGCAGGCCTGCCTCCTGGAGATAATTCAAATGGAAAAGAAAAGGAGGAAAAAAAAAAAAAAAAACCCAACATTTCAGGTCATTGGCCTTTTTAAACAGACCGCCGGCAATATTTACTCCTCCTGAAATAGCACAGTCACATGAAATAAAACCGTATTCTGTAAAGCCTGCAAAACAAAAGGACAATTTACAGGCTGGCACACGCACTGAGGGCCCTCTGTTTGCTGGCTGGGTCACAGCCTCTGCTTCCTGGCCCTCCTGGCCACCTTCTGACAAGGCCTGCAGGAGATCTGTGGGGAGTCAAGGTCAGATTGCCTTGGAGACCCTCACCAACTTTTTACCCTTTAAATAACCTGAAAAGGTAGCCTGAGAGTGGAGAGCAGGGCTGGCCTAGAACGTAGCAAGTGTGGCATCAACCACAGAGCCAGTGCCTGAAGAGGCCGCACTGTGGACACCACAGGATGCCAGGGCACCCATCACTCTCCAGCATGCTCACCTCTTGTTTCTTCTCCCTCCTTTACTTCTCCTTCTTTATCCATTCACTCCTCTCTCTCTCTCTCTCTCTCTCTCTCTCTCACACACACACACACACACACACACACACACACAAGTGCATGTGTTTTTTTCCATTTTTCCTCCCTCACCCTTTCTTATATTTCCCTTTTGCCTTTTCTTCCAGACCTCTTAGCTCTGCTGAGGGCCCTTCATGTTGTCATGTTGCTTGGAAGGTCTAGACTAGCTGCTGATGGGGAGTGGTGAATGAATGTGCAGTCCCAGGCCAGGTCTGGGATCATGGTGAATTCCCACGGACTTCCCTGAGGATGCAAGGGAACTTTCTCAGCCTCACTCTTACATCTTTTCTCCTTTGTTGCCAGAGAGTACATTGAGAAAAACCAAAAGTCTTTTTTTTTTTTTTTTTGTGGTACTGGGGATTGAACTCAGGGGCATTCTATCTCCGAGCTATACCCCCAGCCCTATTTTTTATTCTTTATTTTGAAATAGGGTCTCACTAAGTTGCGGAGTGCCTCACTAAGTAGCTGAGGCTGGCCGCGAACCCAGATCCTCCGGTCTCAGCCTCCCAAATGCTGGGATTACAAGCGTGTGCCACCACACCCGGCTACCAAAAGCCTTTTAAAAACTACTTTTTATTTGTGAGCATGTGATGCTTCTTAAAACCCTTCCACATCCATTGATTCCATCTTTATGTCCCCTTGGGAGATGGGCAAAGCAGGAGAGGAAAAAGAAAAACAAAGAGATTCAGGAGCCCGTCACTCAGAGAACTGTGGAAAAAAGAAAATGAGCCTCATTCTGGACACCAAAGAGACATCCTCTAGCACATACAACAGTGGCCTGCGTCCTTGGCTTATTAAACCCTGAACACTTGGTTGACAATCAAGTTTATCACCTGGAACTTCATGAAACAAATTTTCCTGCATGTCTAAGTGTCCTTCCTTTACAATTCATAGGTTCCAAGTGGGCAGTACCCCAGGGGGTGCTGGAATGAAATAGATATACACAAAAAAAGGCATATTTCCC
>PVLC010039141.1:0-14413 GCA_004027655.1 Graphiurus murinus
CTCTTCACTGTTTCTCCTTTCTCCTCCCTTCCCTCAACCCCTCCTGTTACGTAATGTCCCTACCCACCATTGATACCCCTGAACTTGTCACTCTGGGGCATGGGAGACTGTCACACCTGATCCTCAGGACTAGAGAGGAGGAGGCACTCTCCTGGCCCTTGACCCCCCAACTCTGGTTTTGGAGTCCCTGTGGACCTCTCAGCCCCCAAACTTCATTTCCTGTACCCCCAAGAGCCAGGACAGGAGGGCTGCATCCCAGCTTCCAGGGCTTTTCTGGATGTGCCACCCCAGCTTATGGGGGGGGCAGCATGTATCTTGATTCTGGATATGGGTGTGTTAATTTGGATTTCAGACTGGATGGGGTTAAGAGTTGATGGGATTCTGCACCAAGAGAGTGGAACTCAGGGATCCAGGCCCTTGGGGTCCCCCCTCTGGATTGTGGAGGTCCTCATGGATCTGGGATTGGTTGGGCGCTCCTAGGTCACTCTGCAGCTGTTCTGGATCGTGCAGGATGCTTCATTTTCTCACAGTTCCAGACCGTCCGGCAGGCTTTTGTGGTGGCATCTGCTGCTGCAGGGCACAGGCAGACAGAGGCCCTGCACATGTGGTTTTAGCCCTGGGGGCATCAGCGCATGGGTGGCTTTTACATGGAATGATTATGTTGTTCGAGTCTGGGTTCACTAACCATTATTAATGGTTGGTTGGATTTTTTTTTTTTTTTTCTGGAATGCAGGTGTGTGGGGACAGTGTGGAAGCTTATTGATCATTTAGAGTGTTGTGCTGGAGCGGTGAATTTCTGGGTCTAGGAGGAATCCTCTAGGAGACTGTGTTGGATGTGGGCAGAAGGTGCCAACCCTGGGATCTTGTGTCTGGCAAGAAACTCTGTCGCCCTGGGCTTCAGGGGTGTAGCACTCCTGGACATGGTACGCACACCTCAGCTCACCAGCCATTTCCCAGGGAGGCTGAGAACAACTGGTCTACCACCACCCTTGGGCAATATATGGGGTCTTGGCTCAGGCCCCTGCTGCTTCTGGAATCCTTTCTGGAGGTGACCAGGGGTTCTAGAGGTGGGGGAGGGGCGTCCAGGATTCATGTCTGCTGGAAGGCCAGCCGTGCCCACTTTTGGGGAGTCCAGGGCAGTGCCGGGGACCGCTGGCGTGGCGAGCAGGCGGGCGGGAGGCGCCCACGGAGCGGGGCCGGCGGGGCGGGACCTGGTGGAGCCCCGCCTCCTCCGCCCGGCCTCCTCCCCGGCCGAGCCCTCTGCGCCCGCGGAAGGGTGGGAGCCGCGGTGCTGGGGAGAGCAATGTCTCCCCAGGGTAATTACTGCCGCCCCAGCCCAATAAACCATCCATCCTTCACCTCTTCTGCCCAAGAAGTGTCTCTCCGCCTCGGTCCCCCCAGTGTAATAAACGCCCTTAGGCTTTAACAGGCCCGCCCAGCGTAATAAACTGGCTGCAGTGTGAGAACAGCTGGGTAATAAATCCCGGGGGAGGCCTGGGCTGGGGCGTGGGGAGGCCTGGAGGGCGGTGGGCCGCGTGCGCGCCGGGGGGCTCGGAGTCCGGGGGCGCGGGCCTGCCCCGCGTCCCTGCCCTTGCGCCGCCGCGGTGGCCTGTCTTTGTGCGCTTACCGCCATGTTTCCAGCTGCTGCGTCTCCTGTCGGGGGTCGGCCTCGCCTCGCCGGGGCTTTGTGTGCAGCTGGGCGCGTCGCCGCCTGTGTGAGGGTGTGGGGTCTGGGTGCGCCACACGGGAATGTGTCTGCGGTGGGGTTTGGACGGTGGGCCGGCGCCTCTGATCCCCAAAGGGGCACCAGGCCTGCCCAGTCCTCCTCCTCTGTTCTGGGCACCCGCGGGGCTGTGTCCACCGCCATGGGTTGTTTGGGATCTAGTCGGAAAGCAGGGAGGCCGGGCCTCCTTTTCCCTAGACCAACGGGGCGGGGAGAGGGGTGCAGGTAGATGAGGTTTCCTGCCAGGGTGTGAGGGACCCAAGGAACCCCGTAAAACCCATGGCCCGGGAAGGGGGCTGTAGCCCAGGGGTGACGACGCAGCCTGGGGTCAGGGAGTGTGTGGAGGAAGGTCAACATCTCAGCTCCCCTGCCCACCCCCCCACCCAAATTCAACGTGCAGCTTGTCAGTGGAGGGGGAGGGAGGACCCTGGGTATTCTGGTTGCCATGGAAACAGCCGATTTTCCGGAGTGCTGCAGTGTTGGAAGTGGGGAGACTCTACAGGCTGAGGCCTAGCGGGTTCCAGCCTCGGCTCTGCCCTTTCCAGACAGGTGACCTGCACGGGGTGGGGGTGGGGCTCGCTGTCCACCCTGCCCCCAGCCAGCTCCGGTTGGCCCTCACCGCTGCACCTCCAGGGTCCCCAGGTACAAAGGCCAGCCAGGTCTGGAGGGACAGAGGTGAGCGCCCTCTATCTGCTGGGGGCGCTCCCTGGGCCACAGGCTGGAGTAAGGTGTCAGTTATTAGACATCCTGGTCCTGCGGGTCACTGCGCATCCTGGCAGGGTCTAGGGAGGCAGAGGGCAGGGTGGCGGGTGCTGTGGGGGACAGCAGGGGACTCATGGCTCACTAACTCTTTGGGACGCAGGCAGCGACCTTTCCTCCTCTCCTCAGCTCCCCTTGGGCCTGTGGAGGGTGCCTGCCTCCAAGGCACTCAGGAGTCCCCCCTCCTGGGGGGCCTAGGAGCCCCCCTTCCACCTGGTTGTGTGAACCACAGAGGGGCTCCTGTGTGCCGGAGGTGTCTGGCCACGTGTTACCAACTGGGCTGCCATCTTGGTTGAGCGGGCTCGCTCTTGGAAGTGCCTTAGCCCCTTCAGAAAGTCCTGCTCCCCAGGCTCCCAGCTCCCCGCCCCAGAGCGTTCTGCCCCGACCTCAAGACCGACCGTCATTTCCCCCCAGCCTGCTCTTCCTCTCTGGCTGAGTCTTCCCTTGAACCCCTCGCCCTCCAAGAAGCACTTTGAGAGGAGTCGTTCATGGCTAATTATTTAATTAAGCATTTTATGAATCTCGTCTGCTCCGTTTATGTCCCAAAGAATGCACGATTGGCCTCTTCCCTTCCCTCCCTGCAGGCTCCGGAGGGTTCGTCCTCCAGGCCTCCCAGATGAGGCTCCCTTCCCGGAAACTGGGTGACCAGCCCCCCACCCCACCCCCAGGGAGCTCAGTCAGCCCGCAGGAGGGAACATGGCGACTAATGGGGTTTATTTTGGGGCTGAGATCGTTAGGGACCTCACACCCGCCCCCGGCAGCCGGATGGTGGAGAGGAGAGGGAGAAGGGTGGCGTGGGGGAGGGCGGGGGGAGGGAGCCTACATCTCTGGCTCCCTCTCTCCCGCTTGTCTCACCTACATCCCTCTCTGTCCTTCTCTGTCCATCTGTCTCTCTGCCTCCTCCTCTGGCTGTCAGCCCCCCCCCCCCCCACACACACCTTGCCTGCCTCTTCCTTTCTGGGCACGGCTCCAGAATTCCCTGCTTTGGGACCCCGGCCCCCTGCCTCAGGGTGGAAGCTGGGAGCCTTGGACAAACCAGGAGGATCCCAGGGGGCTGGGGGCAGACGCTGGCGAGGAGCCAGAGCCGGCCGGCCTCGAGTGAGTCAGAGCTGCCTACAGCCCTGCTCGCCTTCCCGCCGTTGCCTGGGGCGCCTTTTTGCCTCTCTGCCGTTCAGCTCTGGCCCCAAAGCTGCACGCACCTTGAACCCGGCACCTCTGGCCGGCCTGGGACAAGCGGAGCTGGTCGGAACCAGGACCCCGGGTTTCCTGCCCAGGGCGCTCCTGTCACCTCGTCTCCTTGCAGCCTGTCTTAGGGCACTGTCTCCGTGTCACTCTCTCTATTACCTCTCTGTTTCGCTGTAATTAAAGCTAGTTCTTGATGAGGCAGCTACATCTGTGTGCGCGTGCACAGGCTCTCAGGCACCCGCCTGCCAACTGTTCCCTAGGGCTGCAGGGCTGGTGGCTGCTGCGGGCGGCACAGCCCGAGGCCCCGCACCCTAAACCTGGTGTCCCCCTGCTCTGGCCACACCCCCAAGGGAGCTCACCCTGCTAATGTCATTTCTCCCTCTCTCCTTTTCCTTCTTTCTGCAGCCGGGACCACCTACATCTTTGGGAAGGGGGGAGCACTCATCACCTACACGTGGCCCCCCAATGACCGGCCCAGCACAAGGATGGACCGCCTGGCTGTGGGCTTCAGCACCCACCAGCGGAGCGCCGTGCTGGTGCGGGTGGACAGCGCCTCGGGCCTCGGCGACTACCTGCAGCTGCACATCGTAAGGACCCTGTGGCCCTCGCACCCGCCTCCCCACTCCACCCACTCAGCCCTTCATTGCGGGGGACAGCGCCTCCACTCTCCCCATGGAGCCTCGGAGCCCATCCCTGGTCTCTGGAGCTCCCCGCAAGGAGTTCCAGAACTGACACCCAGTTCACTCCTAATCATTCACGGGGATTCCCAGAGCCACCCTCCTGATTTGTGGGTCCCCAGGTCCCCATGCTCTGAGACTCCATGTCATCCAGCCTCCTTGGGCCTCCCAGGCCATTTTCCTGCAGGCTTAGGAAACGTCCCCGCAGGGGTGGCTGCCCCTGCACCACCTGGGGCAGCTCCCTGTGCCCCACAGGAGCCCGCCCTGGCCTCTTCGCCTTGCCTTTAAATCCTGTCCCTGCCTCTGCTCTGACCATGACCTTCAACCTTCCGGCACCCCCCTTATTGGGCCACCTGTGCACTCTCTGGCCCGGCTCCCTCCTCACTGACCTCTTGGCCCTCTGGTCCCGCCCAGCTGCCCCCACCCTTCATGGACCTAAGTCCTCCCTGTCCTGTTCCCCTCCTCCACCTCTGTTCCTCCCAGCGCCTCCCCCAGCCCCCCCCACATGCACAACTTCTCACCCATCTAACTGGAGTCGCCAGGTGCCCCTTGGCCTTCCTAGCCCTCTATCGCATCTCTGGTCCTGCCCCACAGTTCCTGCTGACCTCTGGCCTTCCCCCATCTTCTTTCTGGTCTTAGCCTCTCCTCTCCCTTCTCCCCAAAGTCGTTAAGTCCTGGGCCTCTGACCTTGGCCTCTATCTCCACACCTTAGGCCCCTTGCAGCCGCCTGTTTCCCGTCTGCATCCCACATGCCGGCCCTGGCCAGGCCCCTGAGCTCTAGGGTAGAGCGCCCTATGTTCCAGAAGGGGCTGGGTGGGGTCTGGGGCTTTGAGGAGGGCCCGGTTGGGAAGGGAGAGAGGAAGCCAGGGGAGAAGGCTTGCGTGGGTTCTCACCAGGGTGAGAGGACAGGGCAGGGCAGGGCTGAGGCGGCAGCAGCTGACAGGGAAGGGGCGTAGCCGGTGGGCCGCTGGGTCAGGGCCGGGGGAGAGGCCTGAAGTTCCATGGCTGCGAGCGAGGGAGCGAGACAGACAGTGTCTCTCCTGTGAGTGGCAGCCTGTTGTGAGAGACGGTGCAGCTGTGGAGGACGGCGTGGCGCCGGGTGCAGGATGGTTGTGTCAAGAGAGACGGCTGTGACCGTGGGTGACAGGGAGAGAGCCTGGCTTCCATGGTCTCCGGTTGAGTATGTGGCTGCGCCTTTCTGTGTCCCCAAGGAGTGTTCTCTGTGGCTTCCGTCACCTGTCTGGGCGGCAGGGCGTGACTGTGGCTCCCGTGTCCTCTGTGAGCAAGGGCTGCTGTTCCTTTCTGGTTGTGAGAGGCCATGCGTGCTTTGCAGCAGATGGTCGGGGTTTGAGTCCCAGCCCTGCCCCTTCTCTGCTCCGTCTTGGTGCAAGTCGCCACAGCTCTCCGAGCCTCAGTTCCCCCAGGTGTGCGACAGAGTCGGAGGGTGGAGGGATGCCAGGAGGCTTAAATGAGACCTTGTGTGTAAAGCTGTCATCGCACTGCCTTGCCTGCTCAGTGTCCTGATCATCTGTGACTGGCCACCGGGACAGCGCATGCTGTGTGTCACTGAGCCTGCTGGTTTGGGGGACAGAGCCTCCTCCCAGGAATGAAGAGAAAGAGCAGTCAGGCTGGGAGAGGGACCTCCCTCCCTTTCTCTCTTGCCTCACCTGGAGCAGGGCTGAGTGCGGAGGAGCAAGGCGTGGCACCTGGGTGCTGCAGCGGGTGGGGAGAGGGGAGGCCTGGTGCGAGGGGAGGCAAGCCCGGCGGTGGCAGGGGGCCGCAGGAGAGGCCTGCGCTGTTGGACACCAAGGGGCTGAAGCCCCTGGGGGCAGTCCCCAAGCCCCCTCCTCCCCTGGTGACACATCAGCTCCCACCACAGCGTCATTAGCAGCTCTCAGAGAGCGGGGAGGCGGCGGCAAAATAAGAGAAAAGCAATTTGACGTTTCTAATAAAGCGTCGCTCCACTTTGCCAAATTAATTTTGACTCCCATAATTATTTGCTGTAGGAGCGGCCGCGTTCTCCCCACCGCCGCCTAATGAGGTAATTGGGGAATTAGGAATTAATGACTTTAACAGAAGTGACAACTGACTTCACGTCGGGAGCGGCTCTGGGGAGCGGCCTCTCCCCCGGAGCACACAGCTCTGAGCTTGGCTGCCTCCTAGGAAACCCAGGTGTCCCGCCACCCAGCAACCTGGCCAGCCCGGCCCAGAGGCTCCCAGACTGCACGTGCCCTTGACCGGCATCGCTGCCCGGGGCGGAGCCTCGTGGGGAGAAGCCCGCAGAGACATCCGAGGCCCGATGCTATTCTGGGTGATATTATTACTAACAATAGTAACGAGGAGGCTCGACTGTTCCCTTCCCGTGTTCGGGGAGCAGATGACGAGCCCGTCTCCCCGGGGATGTTGTCAGTCTGTGGGTGGCGGATGGGTGGGGCTTGCTAATATTCTTTGCCAGGCAAGCCTGGCCTCAGTTTCCCTGCTTTAGTGCGCTGAGGAGAGGCGGTGTGTGCGCGTGTGTGTGTGTGTGTGTGTGTGTGTGTGTGTGTCTGTGCACGCGCGTGCGCGTGCATGCGCTGACTCAGGAGCTGTGCTCAGGATGGTGGCTGCGAGATGCAGAGGAATATGGTACAGGGGCTGAGGCTTAGAGCCTGGTCAGCACCTTTGGCCTTGAAGGCGCATGGCCTCAGCGGCCTCTCAGACCACCCCCACCCTCAGCTCTGAGTCTGTCTCCCCAGACTAGTGGGCAAGGGGCAAGAACTCTAGCTTCGGAGTCAGGGCAGCTGGTGTTCAAACCTGGAGTTCCCTTCCTGTGAGTGATGAGAGTTTGAGAAGTTGCTTAGCCTCCCTGGCCCCAGGCGGAGGCCTTCTGTGCTGAGTACTCAGGGGAGAGGAGGCTGGAGGCTGGGGTTGAGGGTCAGGCGATCTTTTGAGGCTTCTGTGGACTTCTCTGTTGTTTCATCCCTCAGGGAGGCCTCCACCCTCTCACGCACAGGCTCGCCCCCAGCTCGGTCTGGGTCCTCCTGGTCTGGGCTCAGTTGCATTTTGTAGCTAGGTGCTCTGCACACGCTTGGAAGGGGCTCCAGGTCCTGGCTCTGGACCCCACAAGGCTGCTCTCAACCTAAGGCTCAGGCCACTCCCTCACCTGCAGATGGGGGAGGGGAACAGGCCCCAACCTTGGGCGGTGCAGACCTGGGAAAGTTGTGATAGAACGCTGTAACGTGCTGCGAGGCTGGACCGGTGGCGTCCGCAGGCGGAGGTCTAGGAGCGGACAGTTGCTCCCTCCCAGTCGCTGACCTCTACCTCTCTGTCCCCAGGACCAGGGCACCGTGGGGGTGATTTTTAACGTGGGCACGGACGACATTACCATCGACGAGCCCAACGCCATCGTGAGCGACGGCAAATACCATGTGGTGCGCTTCACTCGGAGCGGCGGCAATGCCACCCTGCAGGTGGACAGCTGGCCGGTCAATGAGCGGTACCCGGCAGGTAGGCGGCGCCGGCCCGCGGAGGGGGCGGGGCTAAGCAGAAGCTTCCGGCTATGGGGCGGGGCGTAGCGGCGGGAAAGGCAGGGCTGGCAGGGGCGGGGCCAAGGTAAGGGCGTGGCTACGGGTAAAGTCGGGGTTTTCGGCGCGGGTTGCTAAGGCGGAGATTGGAGTTCGGAGTCTGGCGCTGGAGGATGCAAGGCCAGGAAGCAGTTTGGGGGCTGGGGGAGAAGAGAAGACGAGGAAGGGTAGAGGCAGGGAAAGTCCGATGTGATTGAGGAAACGGAAAGGCGGAAATGGGGAGGCAGAGGCAGAACCGAGGAGAGAAAATCCAGAAGTAACATAAAAGGCATCTTGGCAGGAGGCAGGGCTGTTCTCAAAAACAGAATGAAGGAAAGAAGTAAGGTCTTTAAAAAGAGCAAGTCAAGGACCCATATTAGGAGGTGTAGGCAAAGGAAGAGAAATCGTTAGGGAGACCCAGAGAAAAGCAGCCCAGTGGATCAGGGAGGGATGTGGTGAAAGGGAGGGGAATGACTAGAGCAAAGAACAGGGTCAGGTGTGCAGCCTTCAGGGACAGCCTTCTAGGTGTCAGGCCCTGTGCCTGGCCCTGGGGACGAGCAGGTGCGTAGGAGACCAGGGGCCTCAGGAATGCAGTGGTGACCGCAGTGGTGGTCACGGACAGACCCGAGTCTGAGGAGCGAAGGGGAGGGACAGGGATGAGGATTTGAAAGAAGGGAGGAAGTCAAAGCCAGCTCAGCAAGGTAGTGGGGCTTTCAGCGACCTAGTGAGACCCTGTTTCAAAAAACAAAAAAATATAAAGGTATGGGGTTGTAGCTTGGAAATAGAATGCCCCTGGGTTCAATCCCCAGCACCCCCTCCCCCCAAAAAGAGAAAGAAAGAAAGGGGGAAGCAGAGACTCTGTAAGATACAGGGGGAACCTCAGAATGAGAGGACACCAGAAGAGAAGTGATGGGGAGATCTGGAAATAGTCACTAAAACGTATGCAAAGACGGAGGCAGCTCCAGGAGAGATGCAGAGAGATGCATGGAGATGCCACCGTGCAGATCCGGCCAGGGAGAGGAGAGGTGGACAGAGCCAAGTGAATGAACGGGCGGAGGAGAACCCAGAGCTAAAGACAGTGAGGGAGAGGAAGAGAAACGCTGCAGGGAGAGCTGCAGGGACACAGAGATGCTGAGATGCAGAGTGAATATCTGCCACCTCCATCGCTGTCTTAGGCAGAGAGGCTGCCCCAGGCTGACCTGGAGGGGCGTGTGCAAAGTCTTGGGGCTCACCCATGCTGAGAATAAAGAAGCCAGGCCAGGCCCACGACTCCCCCTCCTATAGACTTGCACCCCAATGTTTTTGGGCAGCTCCTAAGACAATGAGGCTCCCACAGCCCCCAATAAGTAGAGGCTGATGTATAGACAGGCCAACCTGTGTACCGATTACTGTGCATTCATAAAGACACACACACACACACACACACACACACACACACACACACACACCAGAAACAGTTCTGCAGAGGGATGCTAGCCTCTGCCAAGGTTTGGGGATGTTTGGGGTCACTCAGATACACTTATCCTCCGACACGAATTCCCCCCCCCCCAAAAAAAAAAGTTATGCCAGGAGTAAACTCTGACAGCCACGGCTGTTTGGCATGACTGTTCTGGGGCATCAGATGTCAGGCTTCACCTCCCACACACATGCACCAAGGCGGTCTTGGTAGCATTGGTGACGTTGGCCTGTCCTCAGAGGCACGCAGGCCTTGCCATGTCAAGCCGGGGCTGATGTCAGGAGCTGCACCCTTTGGAGGCCAGCAGACCAGAGGCCAGGTTGGAGGGGTCATGCCTCCTCTCAGGGACCCCTGGCTGGGGCTGGGGAAGGCCCCTTACCTGTAAGTCTGTGTGTCCCGCCGGGCGTGGTGGCGCACGCTTGTAATCCCAGCATTCCGGAGGCTGAGACCGGAGGATCAGGGTTCGAGGCCAGCCTCAACTACCTAGTGAGGCACTCCGCAACTTAGTGAGACCCTGTTTCAAAATAAAGAATAAAAAATAGGGCTGAGGGTATAGCTCGGAGGTAGAATGCTCCTGAGTTCAATCCCCAGTACCGCAAAAAAAAAAAAAAAAAATCTGGGGTCTGGCGGGCACCAGTGTACACTGCGAGGGCAGATCCTGAGCCACTCACTCCAGCAGGCCAGGTCAGTGGTGTGGGGGGGGGGGCCGGAGAACAGCCCCCCACCCCCAACTCTCAGGGAACACAGAGACACAGGCGGTAGATTCCCTCCCAGTCAGCCAGCAGGACCCAGGTTTTAATACTGGCTCCCCCATTGGCAAGCCTCAACCTGGAACAAGTCATCGAGCCTCTGAAACTCAGCCTCCACCTCTGATCGGTGGGGTAATGGCTGGCTCACAGATGCCATGAAGATTCCTGGGAAATCTCTAAGGGAAGTGCCAGAAGAGTAGGCCGTGGAGGAGGTGCTCCACAACCGGGCTTTTGTTAGAAATTTTATGTATTGAGTAGTCTCCCTCCAACAAAGTAGATGTGTATTCTTCCCTTGAGAACACACACACACACACACACACACACACACACACGCTTGAATGATCCATTTGCAACTTACAGGAAAGACAGAGTCTCATTGCCTCCTAAAGACCTCAGTAGGTGCTGTCTGTGCGCCCATGGACACGTGTGTAAGTGGTTATGGGCGGGTACACACGCAGGCCCAGGCCGGCTCTCTCCGGGCAGGTGAATGCAGCCGTGTGGCAGAGACAGGAGGCAAAGTCTCTGGCTGCCTGTGTGCTCTGCACAGCCAGATTCCCAAAGGCCATCAATTTCCCCTTCCACTGCTGTAGAATGGGGTCACCCCTAAACCACAGAGGAGCACACATCCCAAAGGCACATTGACAAACCCCTTTCTGCATAAATGTGCATGCACACGCACATACACACACACACACACACACACACACACACACAGCCTGCCTCCCTCCCTCCCTCCCTCCCTCCCTCTCCGTCTCCAGGGGCTGGGGATTGGGAGTGGAGAGAGGAACAGGTGGGTATCCAGATGGGCGACCGAGGATGGAGAAGAAGGGTGGGCTCAGGATTGGGAGAAGGAGCTGAAGGAGCTGCGGGCTGGCGGGTGCGCGGCGAGAGAGGAGCTCAGGAGGAGCGGTGCTGAGGAAGGGGAGCCCTGCTCTGAGCAGAGAGGGGCTGGGCATCTCACAGTGGCACTGGGCCAGGGAAGAGGGCGAGACGAAGGCCAGGGCACAGTGGGGAGCAGAGGAGGCTGGGATGCCCGCAGGGGAGGAGACGGAGGGGCATGGAGGGCAGGGGGTGCTGGGTGGGGCTCCAGCTCCTGCAGCAAGCAGCAGCCCTAGGTCACCGGTAGTGGCCCAGGTGCAGAGGGATCCGGGACCAGGGGGAAGAGAGGGACTGACAGGGCAGTGGTGGGGGGCCAGGGGCTGTGTGAAGTGGGAGGTGAGGGGCAGCTGGGGGTTGAGCGCGGAGGGTAAAGAGAGTCGCAGTGGCTTCAAGAACTGGTGGAAATCTCACTGTTAAATGTGCGCGTGTCGGGTGACCCCCCCCTTAAATGCCGCATAAACCCCGCTTAACCCACCCCTCCCACTACTAAACCGCCCTCTAAACGCAGTAACCAGCTGGGCCTCCTGGGCCTCCCGCCCTCCAACTTAAACCTGCTAAACGCCCCGCCCCCGCCCCCTGCCCCACTTTGGGAGGGCGAAGAGGGGCCTCCCCCCACTGGCCAGATAAACCTGTTTAACCTCTGACCTTCCAGCTGCCTGTTCTTGACATCCCTTTCCTTTTCTTCTCGTCCCTCTTTTTCTTTGGGTGGCTTTGCTCCCACGCCCAGGGTGGGGCCGGCTCTGGACCGGAGCCTGGGGAGGCCCCCTTCCCCGGGGCGGGGGGAAGAAGAGGGACCCAGGATTTCTTTTCCCGTTGCCCCCCCTTCTTTTCGTTGGACGTCGCTGCTTACTCGGTCTCCTGAGAAATGCATAATTACTTTTCTGACTCCTTTGGACTTTCGCCGCCTGAGAAACCTACTGTCTTTCTAAACTTTTCCAAGGAAACTTTGATAACGAGCGCCTGGCGATTGCTAGACAGAGAATCCCCTACCGGCTTGGTCGAGTAGTAGATGAGTGGCTGCTCGACAAAGGTAATTAACCAGAATTAATTAATTAATTAATTAACTAACTTTAAAAACACTATCTTAAAGGTGCAGAGCTCTCTCTTCCCCCCCTCCTTGCCTTTACCACGACCAGCCCCCAGGGAAGGGACGATTGTCCAGCCAGGAGGCTCCCTGTCCTTTGTAGTCAGGGTCTGTGTATTCTGGGGTGGTTTAAGGGCCGGGGCAGGGTTTTTCTAGAAGAGAGAGAGGCGTCTCCTTCTCTTCCTCAACCAGGGATCTGACCGGTGTAATCCCGAGGTCCCCTGAGCCGCCCAGTTCTTGCTGCGCTGGTAGACCTCACGCAGGCTGGGAAGGCGGGTGGGTAGCTTAGGCCCCTCTCTCTTGCCCATCTCAGAGGTTCCATAGTGGAGCCTGGGCACTCGGAGGCAGGAAAGGCAGGAAGGCCTTGGGAAGCAGCCAGGACCCAGAGGAGGGCTAGGAAGGCTTTCCTAGGGCCGTCTGAGGAGAAAGGGAAGAGTGGGGGCCTCAGATCCTACTGGAAAGAACCCCCCCAAAAAGGACTCCTATAGGCTGTTGGCTATGGAGTGGACTCCCTTTGGTTCACAAGACTTCTTAGAGGTAGTGGAGGTCGTGGGGGACTAAGGGAGGCAGGGAGGCCGAGGTCCAGGAGGGCCTTCTGCTAGGCTAATGAGGAAGACAGAGGTCCCCGTGTGGCAGGCCGGGTACTGCTGGGTGAGAGGGAGGAGGCCTCTTGTCACCAAGAGAAGTTGGAGGCCAAGGGCAAAGCCATTGTCAGTCCCGTTGGAGGAGGGGCGAGCTCTGTACCTCTAAGGCTAAACTCTAGCGGGGAGCAGAACTGTTAAACCTCCACTTAACCACCTGATAACTGTGCTTTAAATGTCCGCCGGGGCTTTCCCCACTAAAACCCCCCAATGTAACTTCCAGCCCCCTGCACCAGCGGGGCCTAAACATGCTGATAACCAGATGTGATAAATCCATAACAGGACAAAAAGTTAAAGGGACTGTCACAGACATCGCTAAAACCTACAGCCCCCAGCCACACTGGGCTGCTCTCTCCAGCGGGGGGAACTTTAACCCTTTGAGGCGTTCATGGCGGGTGGAGGCAGGGGCCACAGGTTTCCTAATGTGACGTGGCTTCCTCTCCACTATTCGCCTCCTTCTCCGGGAATCAGAAAGAGAATCCTGGGCTGAGGCTGGGCAACTTGTGACCCCAAGGGAAGGGAGCACTGGACGGGCCCTGTTAGGGTCATCGGGTGAGACTTGGGGTCCAGACGAGGAGGAGGCAGTGCTAAGTCCTTCACCAGACACATGTCAGTGCCTTCTCTTCATGCCTGAATTTACTGTTTTGGAAAGTGGCAGACTCAGCCCGACATGGTGGTGCACGCTTGTAATCCCAGTACTTGGGAGGCTGAGACAGGAGGATCGTGGGTTCGAAGCCAGCCTCGGCAACTTAGCGAGACCCTTTTTTCCAAATAAATAAAATCAGGCTGGAGGTATAACTTGGAGGTAGAATGCCTCTGGGTTCAATTCCCAGTACCAAAAAAGAAAAAAGAAAAAAGAAAAAAAATGGCAAACTTGGCTTCCCAAAGAGAGAAGGAAGAGCTCCCTTTGGGTGTGGCCGTGGCCCAGTACTACCCCCATCTGTGCTTGGTCCCTCCTCGGTAGGCTTTGAGGTTGAAGTGCAGTGAGGACAGGCAAGCAGTTGAGAACCAGGGCTGGGCATTCTTACTGGAAATAGCTTCTTGTCAGAGCCTGGCATATGGTAGGTGCTCAATAAATATTTATGGAATGAATCCATCGTCCAGTTCCCAAACCCGTCCTGTGTCACAGTCCCACAAGATGCTTCGCAGTGAAGAGGTTTGTGGTCAAATGAGTTTGGGAAGTGCTAAGTCTGGCCTTCTTTCTCTTGGGAGATGCATAAAGACCCCAGGAAGTTCTGTGAGAAAGGAACTTGTTAGACAGGCATGGTGGCGCATGCTTGTAATCCCAGTACTTGGGAGTTTGTAGCCAGCCTCAGCTACTTAGTGAGGCCCTCTGCAACTTAGTGAGACCCTATTTCAAAATAAGGAATACAAGCCGGGTGTGGTGGCGCATGCTTGTAATCCCAGCATTTGGGAGGCTGAGACCAGAGGATCCGGGTTCGTGGCCAGCCTCAGCTACCTAGTGAGGCACTCCGCAATTTAGTGAGACCTGGTTTCAAAATAAAGAATAAAAAATAGGGAGCCGGGCGTGGTGGCGCACGCTTGTAATCCCAGCATTCGGGAGGCTGAGACCGGAGGATCCGGGTTCGTGGCCAGACTCAGCTACCTATTGAGGCACTCCGCAACTTAGTGAGACTTGGTTTCAAAATAAAGAATAAAAAATAGGGCTGGGGGTATAGCTTAAAGGTAGAACGCCCCTGAGTTCAATCCCTAGTACC